>JAUMHM010000050.1:10672327-10693824 GCA_032362435.1 Melikaiella ostensackeni | reverse complement strand
CTGGAGAAAGGAGTTTAAAATCGTACTGCGATTGAAACTAGATTTTTAATAGTCTCCGCATACTGGCCGGCCAGACCCGAGGCTGGCCAAGTTGCGCGAGATGAGTATATTTCAATTCACTCACAGACATTACAAAAGTATTAGTATTATTAGACATAGATAAATTCTAGCATAAAGTATAGCACAGAAAAATTTGATTAATGTGGAGAAGAGTGAAGAATGAAAAATTTTACCACGGCCTATTTCTAAGTTAATTTTCATGCTAATATATCCACAGAAATTTGAACAATTCTATAAGAAACATCGGTAGCGTGAGATAGAAAATAGAAAGGGATTCCGCGCTGATTGGCTTACGTCCAATAAAGCACGTATTCTGTAATGCAATACTTATGTATTTCTATTGAAAAACACGACTTATGTTCTTTGATAATCACATCAATCGATCAATACTTCACGCAAAGAAACTAATTCTAAAAATATTAATTTTGAGTTGACAATTTTTTTCTATTTGTTTGAACAACTGAAGAATCTTCCATTCTTTGATAGATCTAATTAAAAGAATGAACTTTTAAGGCTTTTGTGCTTCCTCTTACACGGGTAGCCTCGATTAAACTCAACCCGAAAGTGCCTGCACATCCAGTTTCTTTTTTGTACGTGTTTTGGTAATGCCTCCCGGTTATTTCAAACAAACAAAAAATCGTACCATGCATTTTTGAGAAAACGGATTTCTTCACTTTCAAAGATTGAAGAACTGTTTTTTTTCGAAAACGACACACAATTTGAGGTTCAAAATTGTTGCTTTTCCTAAAATCTATGAAATTTTACCCTTAGGGA
Source organism: Melikaiella ostensackeni (assembly GCA_032362435.1). NCBI lineage: Eukaryota > Metazoa > Arthropoda > Insecta > Hymenoptera > Cynipidae > Melikaiella > Melikaiella ostensackeni. The sequence goes on along the minus strand of JAUMHM010000050.1, from coordinate 10,692,990 downwards.
GAGTCCATAAACTACAGAAAAATTTTCCTCCTGGTTAAATGAAGACGAAAATAAAATTACTATGAAGTTGGAAAAGACACAACGATAGAAATAAAAGCAAAACTGTCCACGTAGCTTATGGACGCTCCTTTACTAGATTTTCATTTTGAGTATTCTAACCAATTTTTCTCAAAAAATATAAAAAATAGACTAAAATAGCATTTAGTTTAACGAATTTCAACATTTTGTTTTCAAAAAGACTTGTATTTAGATCAGCGATAAGTTAAAAAACATGTTCCATGAGACTATCAAGGTTACTGAGCTTCAAAGTAAAGAAAAACTTGTCTTTATCTCTGAAATTTGAGAAACATAATTTTTAACTATAAGAAATCTCATTTTCCTTGAAAACGGCGCAAAATATGAATTGCAATTCATAGTTCAAATTGTCTTACATCCTAGAATACATTAAATTATACCCCGACCAGATGTTTATCTTGTGTTTTTAAACAGATTAAAAAATATTGCAAAATTGATAAGAACCGACTAAAAGTGCATTTGGTTTAACATTGTTACTGAACGAGAAACAATTGTTTTTGGAAATAAAATGTTGAAATTCGTTGAACTAAATGCATTTCTTGTCGATTTTTATTGAGTGTTTCTAGTTTTTTTTTCTGAATAATTTGTTAAAAGACACAAGAAAACATCTGTTCAGGGTGTAATCTTATAGATTTCAGGAAGTGGAACAATCTTGAACTATGAACTATTATTCATATTTTGCGTCGTTCTCGAGAAAAATGAGATTTTTAATAGTTAAAAATTATGTTTTTCAACCTCAGAGATAAAAACGAATTTTCCTTCACTTTGAAGTTCAGGTACCTTAATAATTTCATAGAACATATCCTTGACATCGTGACTCAACTAAAAAAAAACGTTTTTGAAAGTAGAATGTTAAATTTTGCTAAGCTCAATGCTATTCAGTCGATTTTCATCGATTTTTTCTACTTTTCTTGGGAAAATTTGTTAAAAAACACAAGACTAATACATTCCGTTCCTAGCATGAAGTTGGTTCCCCTATTTTTCCCTCAAAAATGAGGTGCATTTGTTTCTTATTCCTGTTTCTTCAAGTTGGTTCGTTTTATTATTTAAAGTTCAGAAATACATAACTAGTGTGAAGTGAAGTAACATTAGATTGATAATATATGAAATTCTTTGGGATCAATTTTAAATCCACGAAATTGTATAACAAAATAAAATTAATAATTGGGGAATAATATTTTTGCGAAAAAAAAATTGTGTTTTACTTATTACGTTTCTTTAATTTTCTTTTTCAGTTAATAAGTTTTTCATTTGTTCATACTTACGAAGTCTTTAACCTTCTTAGTTTATTATATAAAAGAGTTAGAAAGATCTACAATATTATAAAAGTTGTATGACTTTCCCCTTTTTGAATCTTCCAAGACTGTCAATTCAAATTTTTTAGTCTTATTTCTTGAGAAAGCAAGTATCGAAACATTGAAAATTCGGGGTTTTCTAGATTATCACTAATCAATATGTATTATATTGATGAGAGATTTGAGGGTAAAGAACAGCATTTCTTCAGTACTAAATACTAAAAATTTGTTGTCAGAATGCATGAATGTGATTGATGAATAAATTGAAGCCAGGCATTTATAGAGCCAATGAGTGGAGGCTTTTTATTCATTTATCTAAAATAAGTTTGAAAGTAGTATTGCTTCTTAATACCAATGCGTTTCCTTTTACACCGATATCACATTCAACTGAGCTGAAAGAGCAATACAGTAATATTGAACTAGTTTCAGGTAAAATGAAATATTCAGAACATGATTGGCAAGCTTTGTGGAAATAGCAAAATTTTGAACATCATACTAGGAGAGCAATCAAAGTTCCTAAACAACCCTTGCTTTTTGTGCTCATGGCGTAGTCGGGATCAAGACAATCACTATGGACAGAAAACATGGCCAACGAGATCATTATTTCAACCGCATTCCGATAATACTATCACTAATACTTTGACTGACCTAAAAAGAGTATTACTTTCTCCTCTTGACATCAAACTTGGTCTAATGAAATAGTTTGTCGAAGCTCTGAAGGGAGAAGGAAGTTGCTCCGAATCTTTAAAAGGAACATTTCCGAAATTATCGAAAGCACAATTGGAAGAAGGCATTTTTGATGGACCACAAATTCGAGAAACGCTAAATGATGAGAATCTCATAACGTCATTGCATCCAAAACAAAAAGCAGGACAGGCTAGTTTCAAGCAAGTTGTAGAAAATTTCGTTGGTAATTACTAGAATAGCGACTACAATAAAATAGTAACTGATATGCTGAAAGACTTTGGTAAAATGGGGTGTTTGATGAATCTGAAGCTGCACTTCCTCTTCTCTCATCTCGATTATTTCCCAATAAATTCAGGAGATTATAGTAAGGAACCAGGAGAACGATTCCACCAAGATCTGAGAGAAATGAAACGTCGATATCAAGGAAGGTAGAATACAAATATGATGGCTCACTTTTGTTGGATGCTACAAAGAGAGCATGTTTAAAAGGGCATAAAACGTAAGAGAAAGCATTTTCGAAGATCTTTTGAGGATAAAAGAGCACGATACCACAGAAAAAAATGAACGAAGGCTTATGTCTCAACCTCAAAATTAATTGTTTTAGTGCTCTTAAGTTATTTTTTGAGGCTGGAGATTATTTGTGACCTAAAGAATTATAACAAATACTTTCATCGAATTAAGCGATCTCAAAAACGCAAGGGCACCCTTTTCCTTAAAGGTTTCAGTCATCATGAGTCATGCCTTAACGACAAAATAGGTCATTTGAGTTAAGTGAGCTATAAAAATGGAGAAATTTTTATTCACAGGCATACCAATTTAAATAATTTCACTACTAAGCATTTGAAACTGGAAATTGATTAATTGTACAACTTAAAAGTGGACCATTTACAAATCTAGAGTGCTTAAGATTGAAAAAATTTGTACTTGAAGTGCTGAAAATATATACAATATCGATTTTGTAGCCTTCAAAATTCGAAATTTACAGCTTTCAAAGCGTGAAAATTTTAATTTCTTTTTTCACGATCAAGAGCTCTATATTCAAGTCAGTGAAAATTTAGCAGATTTAAAATGAAACTTTGAAAATTGTGCACACAAAATGGGAAATTTTCCTCAGAAATGAAACGATTTAAGAACTAGGCATTCAAAATTGAATTATTTTAAGTTTGAAAATGTTCTAAATTGAAAATTTGAAAGTCAATGCCTTTCAAATTATTATTATTTCACAAGTGATTAAATTGTACAATTTAAATTTTGGATCATACTAATCTTGTTCTATACCATATTTGTATATTATCAATTGCCAATGCAATGTTTCCCGCGCCCTGTAGCACGCGTATAATATAGCTAGACACTAATATCTTAGTCGACATTTCTTTACTTGAATGCATCGTTATCTATAATTCTATTTTAGGCAAATTCCGGCAAAACTGAATTTATGAAATGTTAAATATTTGAAAATTGTGTAGACTGACATTAAAAGTAGAAGCGAGCACTCAGAGTGATAACCTTAAGGGTTTATTCCCCAGGCATCGAAACCCTATGCGCTTTTCAATGCCTGTGTTTCTCGATTGCGAAACGTCTCAATTGCTGATCTGCAGGAAACTCAATTTTCTTACAGAATTTAGTTATAACTTTTACAGAAGGAAGGCGAATAGATATCTAAACTTTCACAGGGAGGCGAGCTTCAACTTGTAGTCGAATTGAAATCGAGTTTCAGAGGGTCTATTGAAACTCAATTTTCGAATAATTTACAATTCTATCATTCTGTGACGTTTATTGTCTCACAAGAAGCGCGAAATATATTAAATAGCAAACAATTAATAATCTAGTAGAAATATCTCTCTATAGTAAGACGGGGACTGAAGTAGACTGCTCCGCCTAAGTAGAGCAATACTTTCATTGTCAGCCACGTCAGCTCACAGAAGTTTACTACCTAGATAAGTTCTAGTAAATGTCACTAAAACTTCGTTTATTGACATTTAATAATTTATATTAAATATTATACCATTTTTATAATACTATTAGAAATTATATTATTATTATTATTATTTGATTCCAAGAACAAGAATATATATTCAAAAATTAAACACAATAAAAATATTAATAATGGAAGTCTTTTAAGAAATGAAGAAGAAAACTTGTTTGATTCATTGGACATTTTTTTGGATGTAATATTAAGTATAAAGATGCGCGGTAGCGAATCGCCGCCAAGTACTGAAAAAAAGTAGAAAAAGGTTCCAAATACCTGTAGGAAAAAAAAATCTGCAATGAAGGACGAGATGCGAAAAAGAAAAAAATCGCTACCGGGAATTTTTATCTGTATCAAAAATTATTTTGAGCACTAAAAGTGGAACGTCTCAGTCAATTTAGGACACTTCTCAACCAAGCTCAGTGGGTATAATGAACCCACTAAAGTACAGAAATTCTCTAAGTTTAGAAGATATTAATTGAAAATTGAAGAAATGAGCTATAATCAACTTTTTAAATCTCTTAACAAGAAGTCATCTGAAAGCTATAATTTCAGTCCGATAATTATAAAACTTTGACGATTACATCTCATTTTACGATTTTACATATTAGTCAGGACGAAATAAACTTGCAATTGCATCTGTTAAGATGAGAAAAGCTGAAAGCGTTATTTTTGAAATGGAGACAAAGGTATCATAAATTTAAATTTGAATTTATCAAAAAATGTACTATTTTCAACATGCAGACATACCGAATGCCAAAACCAATCACTCGATTCCGATAATATTTCGCATAAACATGGTAAATAACGTTTACATATGCCCCTTTTTTAGGATAACTAATTAAATGATTTATTTTTTCATCCAAAACCATCGTTGTCTAAATAATATACCTGCTGTTTTAGATAATAAAATTACTTGGAAATCAATAAGCATATTGAAACTAAAATTTTCAAATTTGTCATCTTCGCTTGCTTCGCTTGACCATCAATTTAAACCCAAAAATTCAGTATTTCATTGTATTCAAATATAAAAGAATTTCAAATTCAAACTAAACGAATGAAGTGTAATTCATTTTCTTTTTAGAGAGGTTTTTTGTCTTTCCTGTAAAACTTGGATAATTGGACTTAGCACCGTTCAACATTCCTCGCTTCAATTATTCTATAAGCTTGAATGATATCAATTATAATCAATTATATCAATAAAATATATTCTCAATAAACCCTGGTCAAATTTTTTTACAACAAAAATTAAAAATTACTGGTAATTATTTATACAATTTATATAAACGAATGCACATGCAGATATTTTTCCAATGAATAGTCTCATTTTTCAAATGAATGAACTAGAAATGTCTTGCCAATGATTTCTTGTCATATTTTTCAAATTGACAACAAATGAATCGACTTAGCGTGATTTGTCATTGACTCGTTGTTGTCATGTTTTATAAAATGACAAAAACCGTTGTTTATTTGAACAATTTTGATAAATAATTCTCATTTAGCACCATGTTTCCCCAAATAAATTTTTTTGCGTAACCCAAATAAAAACGCACGTCATTATATAGACGTTTTGAAGTGAAAGCAGCAGTTGTTGAAAAGTTGAAGAGGCTTATGTATTGTTCATTGTAATATGATTTGATGAAACAGTAGGACTAGAGGCATTAAAGCTTTCCAGTGATGCACAAGATTTATAGAATAGTTTATTCACATTTTCTATTGACGTTAAGATACAGTATGTAATAAATCAATAATCTGTTAACCCTATATGTATAATCTAGAGTCCATGACACTCTTCAAAATATCTACATAATAACCTGTATTTTTGCGTCGATTACACAAAAAAGATCCTATTCAAGGAAACACGGTGAGAAACGATCATTTAATTCCAAAAATTGTCTAATTGCTTAACAGTTTTTGTCATCTTGAAAGACATGACAGCAGCGAGTCAATGGCAAGACATTTTTAGTTGGTTTCTTCGAAAAAATGAGACTATTCATGGAAAAAATATTAAAATGAGAATTTTTTGAGAGAATGTTTAAATAATTAACGGTAAGTGTTATGTTGAAAAACACGGCACTGAAAAGTCACTAGCAAGACAGTCTTAGTCAAATGCATGAAAATAGTTGAGTCTTTTCATGGAAGAATGGTAAATATCGGCATTTGTTTATATTATTTGTTTGAATAAATAGAAAATTTGGTCGAATCACAAAATGTGACAACAAGAAGTCAATGATTAATTATTGCGAATCACGAAGAAATTACACTTGTTAATTAATTTGTTTATAACATTATAAATAACTTTTTTGTCTCATTCTGACACATTAGAATTTATTTCCGTATAGTTATTATACTGAGATTATTTGATATAATATAATAATTAATTAATATTTGAGAGCTTTAATTTTTTCATTTTAATTGCAGTTATCATTCCTTGAGATATCTTTTTATCATTGAACTCGTTTCTTAAATAGTTAAGTTTACTTTAATTTATAAAAATGATCATTGTATTTTCTTCGAAATGTCACAAGCTTCAAATTAAGATTAAATTTTATAGCTGGTTACAATGTACGATTTCGATAGTTATTTCATAAATTAAATAAATAAAAGTACGACAGTTCATGGTATTTAATTCCCTCAGTATATGAAATACTTATTGATATATTTAGGACTCATTTTAATTTTTTATAGCTACTGAAATATTTAGGAACGTAATCTATATTCGTGCATTCGCTCCTACTTGATTAGCATTTTTTTATGTTGTCCAGCAATCTTTCAGTAACCGAAATTTTCATTTTTCTCGTGATATTTTAAAATGCTCACAGGAATGATATTGTCATAAATGAAGATAAGAAACAAACTGATAAATATTGTTGTAAAAATGAAGAAGTGAATTTCCTCAATAGTTATTGTGTAACGCTTTGCATTCAGAAAAGATACTTTTAATTAGAAAATAAAATTGCTAACGTCGAATCTCAGTATTTTTACATGTCATACAATTTGAAAATATTATTCAGGGTGTCTACTAATTTTCACCCACAAAATATCCGGTCATTGTTTGGTTCTTTCTCGGTTGTGAATGTCAAATCTCTTCTTACTAGAGGCGCGAATAAAAGGCATCCAACATAAGGATTTCTTATGTGTAATTTTAGGCATTGCAATATCTTATTGTATATGAACAAAATAATGTTTTTTCAATTCATGATGTCTAAAACATTCAAAAATATATACCTGTATAATATGATTTCAATGACTTAGTTATTTGCGCAAATTTGGTTAACATAACAGTTGTTATTGTTTATAGTCGTATGTTTGATTAACTATTTTCGTATTTTGATTGGTGAATAATCCTAAGATATGATTCTAAATTTTGTTGGTATTATCACTTCAAAAAAATTCACAGTTATTTTCAAAAAATTTAAGAATATTTTGAATCATTTCACGAAGATTTCACAAGGATTTCACAAAAACTTTAGAAGATTTCAAGAGATTTCAAAACTTTGAAACGATTTCAAAGATTTGTAAATAATTCAGTTTAAAAGGTTTCAGAAATTAGTAAGTAAATCGATTTAAAATTATGTCAGCAAGATTTTGAAGATTGGCGAATAGTTCTTAGGAAAAGAACTGGAAAGAAGATTGTAAATCATTTCACAAGTATTTTAAGAGCTTTCAAATCATTTTAAAAAGATTTTTGATGATTCCACAAGATTTTGATCATTTGACGAATATTTCTAAACACTTCAAAGATTCCAGAAAATTTAAGAAAATCTTAAATCGTTTAATGAAGATTGCGCAAAATTTTAAATAATTTCACAAAGATTTTAAAGGATTTTGAAAGATTTAAAAATATTTCAGAATATTTCCAAGATTTTGCAAAGATTTAAAATGTTTTTAAAGATTTCAGAAAGATTTCAAACATCTCAAAGATTTTCAGATTCATTTTAAAAGATTGTAAATCATTTTACAAAGATTTAAAAATATTCAAAAAGATTACAATGATTTCACAAAGATTTCAGAATATTTCCAAGATTCGACAAAGTTCTCAAAAGATTTCGAAAGATTGTAATCAATTCACAAATATTTCATAAAGGTTTATAAAGATTCTCAAAGATTTGAATGGACTTCACCAGGATTTCGGAAGATTTTGAGAGATTTCATAATATTTCCAAGATTTCACAAAGTTTGAGAAAAAAATTCAAAAGACTTCAAGAGATTTTCGAAGATTTCCAAGATTCTGCGATGATTTCGAAGATTTCAGATAGATTTGAAAGATTTCGCAAAAAGTAGTAAAAAATTCTTACATATAATTCAGAACATTTCAGATTTGCAAGGTTTCGCAAAGATTTTGAAATTTCTAGAGTGATTTCCAAGATTCCAATATGTCACTAGGATTTCGAAGATTTCAAAAGATTCCAAACATTTCAAGAAATTCATAAAGACTTAAAAAGATTTCAAGAAATTGTAAATAACTTCAAAAATATTTGGAAAGATTTGGCAAAGACTCATAAAGATTCACAAAGATTTTAAAGATTTTAAACATTTAAAACATTTCAAAGCAGTCCACAAAAATTCCAAAAGATTTCAAGGCTTTTCACAAAGATTTCAAGAGATTTGAAATTATTTTAAAGAGATTTCATAAGATTTCGAAAGATTGTAATCATTTCACAAATATTTCGGAAGATTTCCGAGATTTTCCAAGGTTTTCAAAAGATTTCGAAAGATTTTGAGGGATTTCATAATATTTCCAAGATTTCGCCAAGATTTCAAAAATTTCAAAAGACTTCAAGAAATTTTCGAAGATTTCCTAGATTAGTAAAACATTCCTAGATATAATTTAGAAGATTCCCTGATTTGCAAGGTTTCGCAAAGATTTCGAAATTTTTAAAGTGACTTCTAAGATTCCAAAATGTCACTAGGATTTCGAAGATTTCAAAAGATTTCAAACATTTCAAAGAATCTCACAAAGGCTTAAAAAGATTTAAAAAATTTGTAAATAATTCCACAAATATTTCGAAAGATTTCGCAGAGAATCATAAATATTCACGAAGATTTCAAACATTTCAATCATTTAATATATTTCAAAGTAGTCCACAAAATTTCCAAAAGATTGCAAGGCTTTTCACAAAGATTCCAAAAAATTTGAAATCACTTAACAGAGATTTCAGAAGACTTCAAAAGATTGTAATTATCTCAGAAATATTCCAGAAGATTTCCAAGATTTTGCAGTTTTCAAAATATTTCGAAAGATTGTTATCATTTCACAAATATTTTATAAAGGTTCACAAAGATTCTGAAATATTTCAATGGTTTCCAAAAAGATTTTAAAAAATTTCAAGAGATTTCATAATATTTCCAAGATTTCGCGAAGATTTTAAAGATTTCAGAAATATTTGAAAGATTTCACAATGATTTCAAAATTTTTAGAGTGATTTTCATGAATCTGAAATGTCACTAGGATTTCAAAGATTTCAAAAGATTTCAAACATTTCAATCATTTAAGACATTTCAAAACAATTCACAAAGATTCCAAAAAAATCACGAGTCTTTTCAAAAAGATTTCGAAAGATTTGAAAGAATTAAAAAGATTTCAAATATTTATGAAGATTTGAATTTATATATTTTTTAAATCATTCCAAAAATCATAAGAGTGTTCAAATTAAAAAGTTCTGCGCCACAAAGCAGAATTTCTTAATAAATAACAATTATATATGTCAGAGAATACCATTTGTTGAGAGCTTGAACATTTTTCTCAATTGTTATAGAATTTTTGAAATGTTATGATTTCTGAATACCCTTTTTACCATATTCATTAGAATGATTTCATTTATTTGTCTTGTTATAACGATAAACAAAAAATATCACATTCTCGGAAACTTCAAATATGATTTTCGGTTCGAATTTTTCCCACATAGCGCACTTCCCGAAAAAGCCTGGTCTTTCCTTGGTACTTGGTCCAAGTGGTCGGAAGAAAAAACCAGGTCCGTCCCAGATTTAGACCTATACTTGGATCTAGGTAAAAACATAGGTTCATGTCCACCGAAATTTTTTTATTATTGAAAAAATCAAATTAATTTTTACGTATATTGGATGAAGAATAAGGTATTTTTAACAAAAATAGCAATAATTGGAGAATCTAGTGAAGAATCGATAATTTTATAAAATTTCGTATAATTGGCATAAAATCATTTTGAAGGGTGACAAATGATTTTCTTATATCTTTCAGTTTTTGTTTTTCCCAATATGTTGGGAAAGATAAGTAATTAAATTATTTATTATTTATTGATAGCACAGCTATCAAGAATTTAAATAAAATCCAAAATATTAACTAATATTTCAGGTTTCAAAAACAGCGATTGGATGGAATGACAAGCTTGATTCGTGGTTGCATGTTAGCTCTCTCTCATATTTTTGGCGATTCATTCTTCTTGCGAGAAAAAGTCGCACCTACTGCAGCGCACAGCGGCTTAGCTCGGAACTAATGCTCTCAGCTCCGCGGATTCTAGTTCCATACCAAGCCGCTGTACGCCGCATTAGGTGCGATTCCTTTTCGCAAGAGAAATGTATCCCCGAAAATATAAGAGTGTGCTAACATGTATCTGCGAATTAAGCTTACCACTGCATTGGCTCGCTGTTTCTGAAATCTGAAGTATTACTTGATATTTCGGAATTTTTTTGAAATTATTCATAGCTGTGCTATCCAAAATAATAAATAATCTAATTTTAATTTTGTCTAACATATTAGGGAAAAATTGAAGAATAAAAAAAATGATTTGTCACTTCTTGAAATGAATTTATGCCAATTTTATAAAATTATCAACTTTTCACTCCGTTTTTTGATTATTGATATTTTTGTTGAAAATACTACATTCTTCATCAAATTTACGTATAACTTAATTAAATTTTAAGAAAATAGAAAAATTTGGGTGGACATGAACCTATGTTTTAACCTAGGTCTAAGTATAGGTCTAAGTCTAGGAGAGACCTAGTTTTTTTCCAGCTACTAGGACCAAGTCCCAAGAAAAGACCATCTTTGTTCGGAAAGTGTGCTATGTGGATTCATTTCCGGTTTTTCCTGGTTTTATTTTAATTCCCGGCTGTATCTCGGTTCTTTCGATTTTCCCGGTTAGTATACACCTTGTTATTCTTGCCAAGTTGTAAACAATTACAAGTAATACTCGTATACTAAACATTTGAAGTTCAAAAAGCCTGCCTTATTTCATTAAAAAATTCTGATAAATAACATTTTTACTCGTATTATTATGTACACACCCCCAGGGTCTGGTCAGCACAGTAACGGGTGCTATTGAAATTTTGTTTCAACCTGATTCAAAGCGACGCATGAGTAAACACTCAGGACCGCATATATAGTCTCTGAACCCAGTACACGTACGAAAGTATATGCCCAGAGAGTCGTGATGTAAACAATTTCTGTGGGTTGATTAAGAACAATTCTATTCAGATTATTCCACTTTACAGAAAGAAAAAGGTAATATTTCAATCCAATAAGACATTTCTAAAAATTGCTAACTTCCTCAAATTTTTAAATCATATTTTAGTAAAATAGATACCTTTTGGTGAATTGAGTCTATCATTAACACCTCAATTAAAAGAAATCTTGAGTATTCATAGGCAGTCCTGCCAATTGGAACCTGTCTTTGCTTAATGTCTCTCTTTTAAAAATTTTAAAGATCAAAATAAAGCCTATTTTCTAATGAAAATTTTTATGTGTACTGAAAAACAACACAAAAAAACTCACAATTCAAAAATAGACTTTAAGGCTACCTGCTTTTTTGGCTCATCAGAGACAGATGAACAATAAATGTATGCAACAGAAAGAAAAAAGAGGGGGAAAAGAGAAGGACTAAACCAAACCTACCTCACATTTGTTTACCCTATGTTAGCAGCATCGCATTGTCTATATTTAATTTTGTAAATTACATATTGTCTTTTCAGTTTTCCACATTTGTCTTTACCCAAAGTAACAATCAAGTTTCTTTTGAATGGAACTCTATATATCGTATGTAACGAATGATTCGAATTAAATTTTGTGTTCTTCCTGAAGAAATAGTTTTTCTGTCCCAATCAGTAATAATATAATTTTAATTATCTTTCATCAAGAACAAATGAAGAAAATTCAATCTGTCTTCTGTTTCAATTTCAACAGTAAACTATAATCTTGGATGTATACTATGTATACTATTAGATACATTGAGTAGGATATCTACATTCTGTGCATGTAAAGATAATACAGAATCATCCACATATCTTGCATGAAAGTGCAATTCAGAATTAATTTTGTTAAGAACTTTATTTTCCAAATCTTTCATTACAATTTCAGGAATAATTGGAGACAAGATTGGGCCTATCGGAGTTCCAAATTTTTGTTTATAGAAAAAACCATTGAATTTGAAACAAACGAAATTGAAAACATATTCGATAGCATCAAAAAATTGTTTTTTCGCAATTTTAGTGTAGAGTTTGATCGTATGCCATCTGTATTCAATAGCAAGTCTTACTCTTTCATATGGAATATTAGGAAACATGGCTATTAAATCAAAGCAGACAAAAAAGTGATTTGAATGGTATTTTGACATTTTCGATTAATTTTAGAAAGGCAGCATTGTTCTCAATTGATCCTGCTGGAAGAGTAACTGATTTTTCAATAATTTTCCTGAAAAGTTCTTCTAATTTTCTCATGGGTGAACCTATTGTCAAAATAACCGGTCGTAAAAGAAATTCTGCTTCATGAGCTTTTCCTAGGCCATAGGCAAGAGATAGATTTGTGTGCATTGTGTTGATGTCCTACCTTCCGATATTGTTTCCCAAAAATTTTTGAAGTTTCAATCTCTTGAGAATTTTAAGTGTACATTTTTGAATCCTTTTTGAGGGACCATTTGGAATAACTGCAAAACTATCCTTATCATTTGAAATGTGCATCATTCTTTAATTATATCTTTTAATATTGCAACTGTAATGCTGCCTTAATTAGCCTTAGTAATCAATAATTCAGGATGACGTTTTGAAAAAGACTTTTTTTCAAAATAATCCTTCTCTTAATTCTTTTTCTAATAAGGTTTGTGGAGCACCTTCATTTAAAGATTCATTCGATAAACCCATAATTCTTGCTCTAAATTCTTGTACTTTGTTTTCTGGTAATTTTGAAATAATGGTTTCAGTGTCTTTAATGATTTCAAGGAAATGAATATACTTTCTTTTTGCTATATTTGTCACTAAAGCCTTCATCCAACCCTATAATGTTAATTACTTCTTGTGGAATCTCTACGTTTCAAATATTTAAAAACCATGGTTCAGATTGGTCTTTAAAAAGCGCTAAGTGACTATTTAGAATCAATTTTCGTATATCACCTTGGATATTGCGAATGTTTTCAAATTTTCGTTCATATTTTTTATTTTTATCAAAGGCTCCTCCATTTAATTGAGTTTCTCTCGTGAAGCATTTTTTTATGATATAATCTGATACTTGTTTATTCAAAATATCAAGAGTCTTCTTAACATTTTCATTAAAATAGTATATTTTCGCATGATACGACACTGACTGTCCGAGCAAAAACCTAGAGTATATGGCGTCAAGGGACATTTAGGGGGGGGGGGGGCAGAATCATTCAAGCGTGAGCAAACGTGAAGCCGGTACAAGAACAGGCGGCACAGTTACGCGAGATGAGTGCACTTATTTAAAGTACAAAATGAGATATTTTTCACGTTTTTAACATTTTATCATAAATCAACGAAACCCGTTTCTAAATAAATCATTTTACCATTATTTTCCTATTTTTCTTTTGAATTTCTGATATTTTGATAGATTTTAAATTGATATGAAAACATTTCTCGATATCAGTGACCAATGATAGTAGCCAAGGGTCTCTTAACCATCCGGTGTTTCACTATCGGAACCCCGTGGGAGTGAGGTTGCGACGATTTCCATATTTCCTCTAAATGCCTTTGATCCCCGAATTGAAGTGCACGCCCAAAGAACGTGAGTACGTGCTGGACATACCAAACGTGCCGAATAAATGTGAGGTACTTTAGTCGTTTCAAAAGTATCAGATTCAAAGCTACAACAATTTTTGCAGACGATGGATACACATCGCCGTTATAACAGTCAATGGCTCTCAATCTCATCCATTTTCGTTTCTCACCAATGCAAAAAAACACACACTTTTTTATCAAACATATCTTATAGTTGAACTTCAATGAAATGAATTGATTTCAGAGAAAAAGTGGGATTTAATATTTTCTATCACAAACATCGCATAAGAGAATGTCTGGCTTCGCAGAATTCACTTTGAATACACTCAACTCTTCATTTAACTCGAGTCTTTCTTGGACCCTTGGACCCCTCGTAAGAGAAGGCGAGGTATCAAAAATCCTCTCTCTCGACCCTTTGGACCCCCTCATCAACGAATGCGAGCGGAAGGCAATTCTAGGGAGATGGTTTACCGCGGTCCATTATGTGGAGAGTTAAGCGTACATTTTTAATTATATATACTCAATTTTAAAAGCAATTTACGTGTTTTGTGCGAAACTTTCATAACTGAATCAGGAGGGCAATTCAAATGAAATATTCCAGAGAATTTTATGAAGAATTTCCTGTTTCACATGACAGTGATTGTACATTGGAAAAGAGGGAAAATTTCCTGGATTTATTAACAATTACTACTCACACGGACATCCTTTTTCGACATTCACATATGTAGAATGCAATCTTATTAAGTGTATCTGAATTGCTCCTTCCACAGGAGATTGACAGATACCAAAACCCTTCAACTAACCCCAAAGTACCCTGAATACCCAAAATACCCCAACTCTTTTTTTAATAGAACCGCTCGCATTCGCTTGAACATTTGGTCAGGGAAGTGGAGAACTGCAGAAAACCAAATCTCCCGAGCGCAGCCGCTTACCCACGAACGAGTTTAGATATAGACACATTTGATAGAATCGAGTGCCCACGTTCATTCTTGGCATCAAACCTCTCGCTCGACAGGAGTTGAATGCAGGGAAAACACGACTAAGCGAGAATCAAAAACGGTCACCCTATCCGAGCGCTAACCGCTCCGTCCGTGCTTAACGTTCGTGATCTCTACGAGTCGAGAATCACTATCCAGCTACTGCCGTCGGCTGAAAAATTAACAATTATTACACATATTACCTTTTGTATATTACTCTTTTGGTCGGTTGGAACTATATTATGAGTCGTATTCATCCGCATACTGGATGCCGCCGGCGATTTATATGTTTTTAGAATGCGTATATTATTCTCCACTTTATTTTCCAAAAAAATGAAACAATAGAGTTTTTTTAATTTCCCGATAGCATAATTCACACTTTCTGAATGTAACAATTAAACTATTATCTCTAAAAATAAGGAGTGTTAATTTACTAGAAATATAGCTTTATAAATGGCAGAATGACAGAATGATTAATAAGCTTTAAATATTCACCACAAGCAGCAAATTTAACACATTTAATTTCCTGATTTTGTTACACCATCAACCATTTTACCAGCAAAAATGGTTGAGAAATAGATATAAATATTAAATTAAGGTGAAGGCCCCGGTTCGTAACGCCCGACCAGTTCGTAACCCAGCAAGCGTATAGATTGATTTTTTATATGATACAGTAGAAACTGTTGGAACTGAAATGACTACACGAAATTTGACAGCTCGGCGTGTTGTGAGTGAAAGAGTGGCAATCCAGTGGACAGTGATAACGTTCATCTTGTTTCGAGTGCAATCATTCGGATAAGTAGCTTTCAATGTCGAAATACAATAATTTCTGTGTCGGTTACGAACACGCACCGAAATATTAGCAGTGACGCACTTGGCATAATTTGCTATTGACGCCAGTTAGTGTTAACTTTGACGAGTCCTAAAAAATCAACTCTTTCAAACAAAAGTTTAAAAATTGTAAAATTAATTGAATATAGCCTATAATCCCGAATTCACTTGCATTAATAAGCCGGTTACGAACCGGCTCATCATTGGGTTACGAACTGGCTCAAAGAGGACTTTCGGGGGTTGCGAACCGACACATCAGGTATGTTCGTTCAAATTATTAATTATTTGATAATTGCATCCTCAAAATTGCTTTCAATGACATTTTTTATTGAAAATAAATTATTCTTTACGCAAGAAGAAAGTTTATTGCATTTAAATATTGCTTGAGGCATTCGAATAGTATTTTATTCTTTCCAGGTTCTTAGTAGGTTACGAACCGGGGCCTTTACCTTAAGTGGAATTTTTGTAATTGACACTTGTGACTACATTCATATTACTCAAAATGATATATCTATAATTTATTAGATCAATTCAAACTAATTTTGTAATAAGCCTCATCCGTTCAGAATTAATTTGAAACACACTTTTAATTCTTAAACAAAAAATTGAAAAATCAAGGTTCTATATCGTATATGTTATGCATGAACCTTTCAATCATCGGGATCAAGATATTTCAAGAAATATCCGAAAACCTAAGAAACGTTCAATAAATTTAGAATAAAGGTTGAAGAATTTGAGATATTTGGCTTATTTTTCAAATGATTGAGATCACTTGGAAAAATTAAAATTATTTTACTGGTAAATACGTATTTCAAAAATTTCGAATAATACAAGGTAAACAAATATGACGGATTTAAAAAGGACATCCAAAAATGATATTAGTGTTAAACGAATCAAGAACTCAAAATCAAGTAATAAATTGGACCAACTACGAATATTTTTTAACACATAGTATTCTTCATTATTATACTCCAATTATAACAACATTGTTAAAATTTATTATTTTCGACTATGAAAAGTATTGTTTTCCTCCGCTATGCAATTTTCATACATTAAAACGGCTATCGATCTCTGTCGTGAATTAACAATCGGCTTTTTTGGTAGAGTCTCAACTGAAGGGAAATCATGAATATTTGTTAAGAATAATGAAATTTTATTGTAACAATAATTGGTTGTTACCTATCTCCGATATTGTATTGAGGTCAATGAACATAAAAATAACAATCATTCAGCCCGAAAATGCCATCAGCTTGCATTCATTTATCCTATTTGTTTATAAAAATACTGACTATAGTATGTTGACAAATATTAATGATGATTCCTATTGTATAACTTCTAGAACCACATGAAGCTATTACACAAAATATAACAGATCGGATTCTCAGAAAGTAACTAATTTATTAATTTTTGATTCCTCAAAGCGGAAGCTTTCCATTCGTGATAATTTCAAATATTTTGAAAATGATTGAATTAAACGTGTGTGTGCGTGGATGTGTGGATGTCGTCCTTTTCGTTAACACGATAACTTGAAGACGGTTGTAGATGCATTTAATATTTCTTATACACTTTATAATATCTTAAAATTAGGTTTTTTATAGTAAAACTATTTTCATCAACATAATTCAAAGTAGATGCAACAATATAAAAAACTGCTCGATTCGTGACGAATCGATTGACCTACAATATTCACATATTTTATTGAAGAGTAAGGAAGTTCTGGTCAATTATAGTGCAATCAACTTTCCATTCGATGGACCTAAGTATACCACCTCCCTAGAATTGCCGTCGGTTCGCATTAGTTGATAAGGGGGACCAAGGAGCCGAAAAGGAGAATCGCCGCCGGCTCGCATTCGTTGATGAGGATGTCCAAGAGACCGAGAGAGATGCGCGTGAGCTCAGAGGAGTTTAGCAGTTCCTTCTGACTGTTTACATCGTAAAAATTCTTGGAAGAGTATCATGGTCATAACAGGCTATACCGGAGACTGGCGTTAAATAGAGAGTTGTGCGTATTAAAGTCTGTTTTTCATAGTGAAAGTTTTTCCATTCACATAATTCAAAGTTGATGCAACAATTGAAAAGATTTCTTGATTCAAGACAAATCGATAGACCTATAATATTAATACATTTTTTTAACGTCCTAGCAAGTCGTCAAAATCGCTCAGAAAAAGGTAAAATGGACGATTTTTGAACGCTTGAAACACGACGTAATTTTTTTGTTTTTAGAATGAAAAATAATAGCAAGTTTCTCTGATTTAAGACGAAAAAATTTCAGATTCGAAGCATTCAACTTTTTCCAAAATGTGTGCGTAGGACTCAAATTAAAAAGCATGTTTTATGGCTATTTTAAAAATTCTGAATTGGGCAAAAATTTTTTTTAAGCTTCTTTTTTTTATTATTGTTCACTAGCAAAAACTGTACATATAAAAAATTCCCAATAATTTTTAATATCAATAAAGACAATTCTTGAATTTCCGAATCAAAAATATTATAAATATATATAATATATGAATATTTCAATTGCAATTTCAATTAATTTCAATGTTTATTCAACTCATGGATTTTTGCTTGACAAAAGTTTTTGCATGATGCATATTTTTTTCTGAGATTTCACTTCTCCTTAAAGAAAATTGTTAATAAATAGACTGTAGGGGTGGCTAGCTACTAAGAAATTGAATTTTTTTGCACATAATGAACAAAATGTACAAAATATCGAAAAATGATCGATGAATCAAAATTTCCTGAAAAATAAATCAAAAATTTTATCCAACTAAATTGTTCTGAGGTTTTGTTATTGAATGGTTACATAGTGTGAGCTGTAAGTATAAGTGCTTTTTGCAAAATTTGGAATTTCAATTATCGAAAAAAAATTTCATACAAAATTTTAATTACGCAGGTGTTATTAGGCATGAAAAATAGAAAATAAAAGTTTTAAATATTGGAAAAATTGTTTTCTTTGGGACTTTTTTAGTGTAGAAGATACTTCTATGTCATCATAAGGCAATATCCAATAAATATTATTAATCTTCAATGACCTTTCGTTTAACGTTGGTTGAGGCCCACCGTGTATATTCATAATATTTGAGTTTTTATTTCCAAAATTTTAATTATAAATATGCAGGCATGTACACTTTTCTATACAAAAATGAATTTAAATAACATTGATTTTTTTAATATTCTTATAATAATCAAGTTAAAAAATATATTAAATACACTTAACCCAATTTTGTTGTGTTTACTTTGTAAATTACAGTTTCTACTGTAGAAAGACCTGGTATAAAAACCGATTAAGTTACCGAGATTCAAGAATCTCGTTACGATCGATCGTTTCAAGAATCTCGTTCGAATAAGACAAGACGATATCAGTCATTGCAAAGATATCGTATCGTATAGCAAGCCGAGATTACGTACGAGGGTGGTCCAGAAAGTAAGAGTACTAGGCCAGTCAATTCAGCAAAAATGGGGGAAAAAATTTAAAACCAAACCAAACTTACAGAAATGATATATTTTGATCTTAAATGGAACTATAAAAATTTGCTGCCACCTAAGAGGCCCGCAACATTGTTTAAAATCTGAATTATAAACAATTGTGGTTATTTTCAAGAGAAAAAATGCAAAACAGTCGCAAAATGGTGAAAGCGAAGAAAAAATCAGGTTTCGTCGTTTCACAATTTTGCCACTATTTGCAAGGTCGGCATGACAGTTAACAAATTATTTCTTCATACTTTTGTAGTTGGCTCGGCGAGACAGAATACAAAACAGTCACAAACGTAGATAAACGTTTTTTCACATGCCATAAGCCTTGTCGAAACTTTACCACCTCCGCCGATGCCGGCAACGTAATTTTTCTTCCAATTTTCATTAAAAATATGATTTTGTAACATACATCGACTATGGAAATAATGCAAAACTTCTAAAAGTTGGTCGCAAACGAAGTGAGTGATTTCCTGAGAAACATATGAAATTTGCCCCCACCTAAGATTTCGGGAACTGTATCAAATTTTCGATAAAAATTTTCGCAGTTTTTTCACTATTAGAAATAATGCAAAATTTTCGCAAGTCTAACTGGTGATTAAAAATAATTATCAAAACATTCATTTAAATTTGCCCCCTTGTACGATGTCGGGAAATGAATTGATACGAGATCACGATAATTTGTTGCTCAATTTTGGCTGCGGCATTAAAGCAAAACTTTCGCAAATCCAGCAGCCCACTTAAAATTAAATTTATAATGATTAATTGAATTTGCTACCTTGCAGAAAGTCGGGAAAATTGGATTAGAAAGGTTTTTTACGAAAAGAGAAATAATTGATGAAATTTCCAAATACATTTCATTCTTATACGATTCCAATATCTCAGTGATACAAATTTTGATTTTTTTTCAGAAGTATATTGTGAAAATCTTTGAGAACAAAAAATAGGCAAATTCAAATCTGCATTCTTCAAAAGTACATCTTGAAAATGCTTGAGAAAGGATATTAGGCTTACCTTATACAACCACCGCAATTAAATCGTTGCGAATACTGGTTGTCATTAATTTGGCGAGTGAGATCCAGATATTGAATGACAATTCAATTCAATATTCAATTGCAAATATTTAACAGGTTAAAGTGAAATCAAATTTCACATATAATTGGTAATAAAATCAATTTTCATATCCAAACATAAAGACTACTTTTCTGCGTGCAATTCATCTCAAAAAAGAAAATGAACCTGACATTTTATCTTAAGATAATACGAGCGCGCATCGAGTTAGCACAAGATTTTTTCGAAAATTAATGAAAACATTCGTTTTATAGTGAAGTTATCGAGAGAATTATTTCAGAATTTGTTACCGCTTCAATTTTG
>JAUMHM010000050.1:10644796-10672227 GCA_032362435.1 Melikaiella ostensackeni | reverse complement strand
TAATATGTTAATAAAAATATCTGTGGTGCGTTATCCCGTATAAGATATCGATTTCTTTGTTTCTATAATTAAGGGATTCGGATTATTGCTTTGCAGGTTCTAAAATACAAAAAAAAATTAGACTTAGAATTTTTCACAAAAATCCATTTACTGTACATTTGGTGCGGTCTCCTTTTACATTATTTATAATAGCGAACTTCAAAATTTTTTTTCTCGAGAATTTGACAAAGTTCCCGAAGCTTAGATGGGGGCAAATTTCACATGTTTTTCAGGAAATCACTCACTTCGTTTGTGACCAACTTTTGAAAGTTTCGCATTATTTCCATAGTCAATGTATGTTACAAAATCATATTTTTAAAGAAAATTGAAAGAAAAATTAGGTAGCCGGCATCAGCGGAGGTGGCAAATTTTCGACAAGGCTTATGGCATATGAAAGAACGTTTCTCTACGTTTGCGACTGTTCTGGATTTTTTCTTGCCGTATTAACAACAAAAGTATGAATGAATAATTCATTAACTGTAATGCCGACCTTGATAATGGTGGCAAAATTGAGAAACGACGAAACATGATCTTTTCTTCGTTTTCACCATTTCGCGACTGTCTTGCATTTTTTCTCTAGAAAATAACCACAATTATTTATAATTCACATTTTAAACAATGCTGCGGACCTCTTAGGAGGGGGCAATTTTTCAGGGTTCCACTTAGGACCAAAATACATCTTTTCTGTAAGTTTGGTTTGGTTTTAAATTTTTTCCCCATTTTTCGTTCTTTATACTAAATTGACTGGCCTATACTGTTGCCATTTTGAGCTGTGGAAAAAATAGTTGACATGTATACGTACAAAACCCTGTAATTTTTTTAAAAATACATTTTTTTACGTAAAAAAATGGAGTACTCTTACTTTCCGAGCATCCCTCGCAAATTCTGGATCAACTCTCGTATCGTCTCGTTCGAATGCAGCACTACTTCTATCATTTCTGAAGCCAAATTGGATCTCCTTGTAGTAAAAAAAATGTAGACAATATTATCTCGTAATTACAACTTTAGTATTCGAAGGAGCTCTTGACTATTACAAAAATATCATATGCACAATCCTTGATCCCTGATCCCTTACCCCGTTTTTCATACCTTGCATCCTCCAGCTCCAACTAGAGTCCTTATGCTCCCGTTGTCTAAAGTTGAAGTGCGCCTGCATCCTTCTGCTTCAGCGCTTTGAAGATCAGAGGATAGCGGTGGAAAATACCCACTCTGCATACGCTCTTTCTAAATTTCGCGGCAGGGCCTTTGATGTCGAACAAAGAAAGCTTGAAAATGAGTGCAAGAGACGACGGTCATGACATTCGCGAGGGAGAACATGTTGAAGAACACAACGCATAGAATGCAGTACAGTCACGCAGCGGAAAGGGTGAGAATGTAAGTGATGAAGGCAAAATTGTAAAACAATAAGGATTATTAGAAGAAAACCTTTTAATAATATTAAATTATATGATTTCAAATTAAGCTCTACTGTAATAAGCTAGAATGTTTCTTCATTTATTTATACTCTCTCCCTTTCACGGACATAAGAGTGTCTACAGTTCCATTACATATTTTTTTTGTCTACAAACCTCATATACTACCTTACCAACTATTTTGATAATATCGTTTTAGCCATTATTCTTGTAGGCTTATGACCTTGCGCTGGGCTTCCGTTTCCCTCTTACTACTATCAATTTAAATATTATAGCTCCATTGCAACACTATTTCAACTAATTTCGCCGAACTTATTATCCTTCTTTGGGAATCATACTTTGGCTTTTTTCTACCCGGCGCAACAAGCTCTTTCTCTCAAATCTCCCAGCTTTCTTCTCAATTTTTTCCTCCAAGTCTGTTAATACGAGGCTCAACAGAAAAGGATTCACTAATAAGCAAGAATATAAAATGTAGAAGGTATGGAAAAATTAAGGACAGGAAAATAATGAGATACGAAAAGTAAAAGAGAATACCAGCAATAGAAATATTAATTTCAGGATGTAACATGAACTAATAATTTTATGTTTCATTTTGGTCGATATTTGTATTGTTCTAATTAACATGTATTATAAAATACTTCTGATGTGAAAATTGCATATTACGATAGGACTGTGTGAAAAGCTTTAGTATCAAAGCTTGATTTAATATGTCCTGTAGAACGGAACAAAGCCGCGCGTGTGGGTAATCCGGTTAACCCACAACTTTATTTTTTATGAATAATCATCTTTTTCTCTGAATAATAAATTTTAATTAGCGATTGCTTTATTTTCCACAAATTTTAAAATTTATTTCAAAGCTTGTCAAGTGCAGTTTCGTTAGTTATAATGAATAAAATGTGTATTCGTGTACGATTCTCAATTTTGAAATTTGGTTAGATTGTGTGAAAAACTCGTGAAAAACTTAACTTGCAGAAGCTTGTGGAAATTTTGCATTGAATTATATTTTCTAGCACACGAAAAAGATTTATGAAAATTTTTACAAGCTTTACTAGATTTATTTGCTTCAAAATGATTGGAAAACTTATAAATAATCTTTTTTTCTGTAAAGTGTATCGTCCGAGCACTCTTTTTTACTTCTTTTTTATGAGTGAGCGACTTATGTATGTTAGCCCAAAATTGTGGGGTAAAATTGCTCACACTTCATGGATGATAAATATTGTTTATAAGTTGGATGTATATTATTAAACTATATCTAGTTATTATGACTTTCGCTTCCGTTAAAAGCAAAAACTGCAAAAGTGCAAGAATCTTTCAGTTGTCAGTAGCTGATTGCATTCCTAGAAAGATCCTGAATAACATTATTTGGTTCATTTTTATGACCATTACTTTATTTAGTTTTGTTTTGAAAAATAATGTTAATGTATAATTTAAACCAAATTTTACCTCGATGAGCAAGGCACAGTTGTTTAAATCTCATCAATATCTTATCAAAATCTCATGAAAAACCTCTCATCAAAATTTCGTCAAGAAAATTTAATTAAAAATTCATCGCAAAAATCTAGTCAATATCTGATCAAAATCTGCTCAAAATCTGATTTTAAAAATGTGATTAAAATCTGTTCAAAAAAATCTGATAATAATATGTTCAAAGAAATCTAATCGAAAACAGTTTCATAGGACCCAATCAAAATCTGTTCAAAAAATCTGATTAAAACCTGTTTAAAAAAATTTGATTAAAATCTGCACAAAAAACTGATCGAAAACTATTTTTAAAAATTTGTTTAAAATTTAATCAAAAATTGTTGGAAAAAAATCTGTTCAAAACCTGTCTGGAAAGATCTATTCAAAATCTGTTCAAAAAAATCTGTTCAGAATGTGATCGAAATCTGTTTGAAGAAATCTGATCAACATCTGTTCAAAAAAATGCGCTCAATATCTGAATATGATCTGTTCGAAAAATCTGATCAATATCTGTTCGAAGAAATCTGATCAAAATCTGTTCAAAAATATCTAATCAAAATCTGTTCAAGAATTCTGTTTAACATCTGTTCAAAAATTGTTCAAAAAAATCTGCTTAAAATCTGTTTAAAAAGATCTATTCAAAATCTTCATAAAAAAATCTGTTCAAAATTTATTCAAAAAATCTAATCAAAAACCGATTAGAATATGGTCAAAAAAATCTGATCGATATCTGTTCATGAAAATCTGTTCAAAAAAATCTAATCAAACCTGTCCAGAAAAATCTGATCAAAATCTGATCAAAATCTGTTCAAAATCTGCTTAAAAAGATCTATTCAAAATCTTCATGAAAAAATCTGCTCAAAATACGTTCAAAAAATCTAAGAAAAATCTGTTCAATAAAATCTGATCAAAATCTGTTCAAAAATCTAGTTAAAATCTGTTCAAAAATATCTGATCATAATCTGTTCAAAATAATCTGATAAAAATCTGATCGAAATCTGTTCAAAACAATCTGATAAAAATCTGATCGAAATCTGTTCAAAAAAATTTTGTCAAAATCTGCCCAAAATAATCTGATCAAAATCTGTTCAAAAAAATCTGATCAAAATCTGATTAAAATCTGTTCGTAAAAATCTAATCAATATCTGCTCATAAATATCTGATCAAAATCTGTTCAAAAAAATCTTATCGACATCTGCACAAAATAATCTGATCAAAATCTATTCATAAATCTGTTTAAAATCTGTTCAAAAATTGTTCGAAAAATATCTGTTCAAAATCTTTCTAAAAAAATCTATTCAAAATCTGTTCAGAAAAATGTGGTCGAAATCTGTTAAAAAATCGAATCAAACCTGTTCAAAAATATCTAATCGAAATCTGTTCAAAAATATTTAATCATAATCTGTTCAAAAAAATTCGATTAAAATCTGCACAAAATAATCTGATCAAAATCTGTTAAAAAAATCTAATCAAAATCTGTCCAAAAGAATCTGGTCAAAATCTGTTCAAAAAGATCTATTCAAAATTTTTATAAAAAGGTCTATTCAAAATCCGTTCGAAGAATCTAATCAAAATCTGTTCAATAAAATCTGATCAAAATCTAAGTAAAATCTATTTAAAAAATCTGATTAAAATCTATTCGAAAAAATCTGATCAAAACCTGTCCAAAAAGGTCTAATCGAAATCTGCACAAAAAAGTCTGATCAAAATCTGTTCAAAAACCTGTTAAAAATCTGTTCAAGAATTGTCCAAAAATAATCTGTTCAAAATCTTTCCAAAAAAAAATCTACTCAAAATCTGTTCGAAAATATCTGATCAAAGTCTGTTCAAAAGAATCTGATGAGAATCTGATCGAAATCTGTTCAAAAAACTTTGATCAAAATCTGCACAAAATAATCTTATCGAAATCTGTTCAAAAAATCTGTTCCAAATCTGTTCAAAATATTTATTTTTTAAATCTATTCAAATTCTGTTTAAAAAAAACCTGATCAAAATCTGTTCAAAAAAATCTAATCAAACCTGTTCAAAAAAATCTGATCGAAGTCTGCTAATCTGTACAAAATCACATCACATCACACCACATCACATCATATCACATGACATCACATCACATCACATGGCATTTTTGAATCAGAATTTCCTGTTCAGAATTTTCTGATTAGACTCAAATTCTGATGAGCTGATGAGCTGATGATAGGAAGTGAAGGGGACGAATGAGGAGATGTGTTGAGAAGTGAGGGGTGGGGATCGGGAATGCGTGATAGGGAAAATGAGGAGAAGTGGCGTGCTGGTGAGGGGAGCTGAGGGAGAATGATGGAAAATGAGTGGCAGAGGGGGGAGTGAGTAGTGGAATGGAAAGTGATGGAGGGGGGAATTCCGGAGGGTAGAGGGTGGAGTGAGTGGAACTGATGGAAAATAACATCTGGGGGGGGGGGGGCAGTTAGGGATCGAGAAGGGGCGTTATTCACCATTGCTAAGGGATATCAAGAAAAGAGAATTATAACATAGAAAATCGTATTTTTGATCTTAATTCTACAAATGATATGATACGAAAGGATAGGGTAGACGAGAAGATAAGAGAAAATGTCTCTAAGATTCGATTTTCTTATTTTAGTCGCGAAATTCTTTTCAAGTACATTTGAATGAAAAAATTTTAGGCTTAGAGAGTCATGTGCTTAAATAAAATAATTCAGAAATCTAATTAACTTGGACGGTGCTGTAATGGCATCATATCAGATTTATTTGAAACTCTAGTTTTATCACTAAAGTAAATTATTCTGAGTAACTTTACTATTCGAGACGATTTTATCTACTTTATATATTTATTCCAGAACTAATTAATTTAAATGTATATAGAAAGGAATATTAACCTTTTAATTAATTAGGATTCTTGCCTGCAGAGGAACATGCACTTTTGTAGAAGTACGATAAATTAAATACCTTTTCTAATAATGAAGGTTATCTCTTCCATTGAGCCAGAAGCAGACGCTTTTTTTAATTTCTCAGTGCATAATTGGGGGAGAGAGGATGTCCGTTATCGTGTCGCATATCGCACTAAAGTATTTAATAGCTTAATTCCGTATTGATCGGGCAGCACGTTAACCAGCCCATATTGCGATCACGATCGTGTGTCGTATTATGATGGGGCGCGGGACCGGCTTGCACGCCAAGCATCGTAAAACGGTGTGTTCCTCCGTTATTAAGGAGGGCATAAAAGTTTCGCATGCAAAGTCACTCGTACTTGAATTTATTTTTTCAGATAATAACAGCTATACGTCACTATTTTTTGCACTGATAACGTCATGGAGTTTTTGCGCATGTAACTCTGCTCGCCTTAGGTATGATAAGCTTATTACGTTGCTCTATTAAATTAAAAAATATTTGTATCATCAAAGCATCTCCTACTAACAATAAAAAAAAAGCTCGGAATTAGTTGTGTTATGAACGGTTTGTAGGACTGTTAATTGGAAACACTTTTAGAGGGAGAACGATATCCTTCTTTATGCGCTTATGTTGTCTCCGTTTTATGGATTTGAAAGTCTTTACAGAAACATATGTTTTCTTATCGACAATCTTTATATACTACCTGACCAACTATTCCTTACATATCATCCTGAAGACTATTCCTAATCCTAGACACTTATGACTTTGCCATGGACTTCCGTTTCCTCTTACCATTACCAATCTAAAAATTGTTGCCTCAATCCGCAACACTACTTCATTTCTCTTCTTCTTTAGGAGCAATTTTTTGGTTTGTCCCTAATCCGTGCAACCAGCTCTTTCTCAACTCTTCCAGCTTCTTCATCCACTCCTTACCCTGACCATTCCCATTCCAAATTCACCTTATTGTTCCCTCCATACTCTTCCCTCCCCTTTCGTAACCTTTGTACATCTCTAACAGATGCAAGCATGATTCCTTTTCATACCTACATATTCTACACAGATACTTCTCCTCATTCATCAAATACCTACATGCCTTACCCTTTTTTCTATTCTGAATCTCACCACTCTATTCTATTTTCTCTCCTTTTTAGTCTTATTTAGGTATTCCGGCTCCTCCTCACTCTTCACCATCTATCCTCCCTTCGATCATAATCTCTTGGGCACACACTTGAGCAAGCCTGCTTCCCTCCCTCATTCTTTTGTTTTTAAAATTCCAGGATCTTTTCAGGTGCCGAAACACTATTTTTTTCTCGTCCTATTTTTTTCCTCAGCATATAACCTGGGCGACTCCAACTCACGCCTAAGAACCATCTCAGAAATTTCTCACGCGGACTCTCAGCACTCTTATGCTCATTCTATCCCCAAATTTCCACTCTATAACCTAACGCTGACCACACTAACATGTCCAACATCCACACCCTCATCCTCCAGTACTCCTGGAACCTTCTCTCCCCTATATTTCATACTTTTCCCATTACTTTACTCGTATATTCCAATCTATATCTCACCTACAGGTCGTTTCCTCCTCCTGCTTCGAACCAAAAATCTAGGTAGAAAAACTCCTTCACCAACTTCACCACCTGGATGCTTATCTTCTATCCGTACTCTGCTCCAAGCTTTCTTTCTCTGAAACACATCATCTTAGTCTTACATTCACCGTTGAATCTCTTTCTCTCACATATTTTTCGAACGTTTTTATCATTATATTCATCCTTCTTTCATCATCCGATACTGGAACTACATCGTCTGCGTATTCTAGTGAATACAGTTTGTCTATTCACAATATTGTCATTCCTTTCCTTTCCTCTTAATCTTCTCCTCCAAGTATGCCAATAGGGCACTAAACAGCTCTGGACTCAACGGGCACCATTGTCTAAATCCCCTTCCTTTCCAGAATTCCTCTCCTTTCTTTTCTTCCGTCTTCATCGCTATCTTAGTCTCCAAAAATATCTTTTATCTTCTTTATCTAACCTTCTTCTACTGCTCTCTCTCTCTCTTTCTCACTCTCTTGGCCTTCTGTAGCACTCTCCTGTTCACGGAGTCAAACGCTGCTTTAAAATTCGCAAACTGTGCAACTAGTTTTCCTTTCTTCCGCCCCAAATTACTGTTGACTGAAAAATTGATCACCTACATGTTATCAGTGATCCCCATTCCTCTTCTAAAAACCGTTTACTTGTATGGTATAGTTCCCTTTTCTCTTGCCTGCCTTTCTAGCCTCTCCGTAAGCACCTGCACGTGAATTTTATATCCTACTGACATAAATGTGATATCTCCATATTCATATACCCTTTTTCCTTCTCCTTTCTTAATCACCAGCACTACCAGCCCTATCTTTTATTTCTCTGGCCACCATTCGCACCTCCAAACATTATTGTAAATCCTCCACATCTCTTTCACTCCTTCTCAACCATATTTCAGTGCTTTATTCTCCAAGCCATCCTCACATGTTGCCTTGTTTCTTTCCAGCCTTGCAACTGCCTCGTTCACTGCTCCCCTACTGATCTCGTCTCCACTGTCTTCATCCACTGCTACAGCTTATCTTCTTTCATCTTTAACCCTATTTTCTATGCCCCCTGAGAGTCTTTTGGAATATTCTGTCCAATTTTTCATCCCGATCTCCTCCTTTATGCTCTTCTTTACTCCTCTTTCCCTATTTATCACTCCCAATCTTTTTTCGTTCAACATTCTTTCGTCATCTCTTTTTTTCCTGTTAAGTTCTTATTTCTCCCTTTATCCTTTCTTCATTTTGTTAAACTATCCTTCATCCTGTCTTTACTTTCCCTGCATTCAACGTCCCGCCCTCTCCTTCTCCTCCTCTCTATCTCCTTTTGGACTCACCTCCTCCCTTATCTTATCAATTACTCTTTCAAGCTTCTCTAGCAGCTACTGTAATTTTTGAGGCGAATTTACATAAATTACGCAAGATATCGTTTTAAACTCGTAAGAAATATTCTGATCTCTCTTTTTTCAAGTTTTAGAAGATGGGTGTAGTTTCGAATAGCACTTACCTCCAATTCTCCTGAAACTTTGTATATTAACGTATTTTGACGCGCTGATTACGAAAATTGTAGTGAAAATCAGCGCAAATTTGATTTTCATAGTGAAAACCATGAATTTCCCATAAGGTCATGGTTCTTCACGTTTATCTCGAGAGTTATTGAAAATTTTCAAAAGTAATGTGGAAAAAGTTGTAGACTTCGTCAAAACACATATTTTATGTTCCATTTATTTTTTTGTACGAGTTAAATTCTTTCAGAATTTTTCGATGATATAGATGACAATTTCATGCCTAGCTCCTCCCGAAAACGTATGTATTTTTTCTACCTTCGATTCATTCAAAACTCCGCAAACACACGTATTTTGACGCAGTTTTTCGAATTTATCTCGTTAAATGCAGGAAATTTCGGAAGAGTTTCCAGACAAAAGTTTTAATTCCATTCAAAATATACATTTTTTATTTCTTATACTTCTCTCCTCTTCGCTTCTTCAGTTTCTTTGGGCAGTTTAACTTTCTCTCTAGTTGCTTGGGCAGTTTGGCCCTTTTTGTAGTTTCATGGGGCGATTTGGCCTCTGTTTTTTTTCATTTTTTGGGGCAGTTTGTCCTGATTTTCGTTGGCCTGTTAGACCCTTTTGCTTTCTACGTGTTTCTATGTTTCAATTTGGATTTAATTCTACGCGTTACAATCATAACAACTTCCCCTTTCCAACTTTCTCTCATGCTAGGTATTTGTCGAAAAATTTTCTACGAGCACAAGCACTCAGCGAATTGTTTGGAAAAAAACATTTCACTGCAGTGATTAATGATGATAGCGATGAAGATTATGAAAATTTTGAATTGATGAGAGGTGAGATAACTCACGATAATAAAGCCTCACGATTTGTGAGAGGTGAGCGGTCTCAGGATAATAAAGCACCCTGATTTGTGAGAGGCGAGGGGACTCGCGATAAGAAAGCACTTCGGTTTGTGAGAGGCGAGGGGACTCGAGATAACAAAGCACCCCGGTTTGTGAGAGGCGAGGGGACTCACGATAATAAAGCACCACGATTTGTGAGAGGCGAAGGGACTCTCGATAATAAGGCACCCCGATTTGTGAGAGACGAGGTGATTCACGATAACAAAGCACCCCGGTTTGTGAGAGGCGAGGGGACTCACGATGATAAGGCACCCCGATCCGTAAGAGGCGAGGGGATTCACAAAAATAAAGCACCCTGAAGAAAGGAGTTTAAAATCGTACTGCAACCTCCTCGTGGTGAACCCTGAAAACTATAATTTGTTTAGGCTAACTGCAGACGCTTATGAAGGATATTATACCTACGATGTATTTAATAACATCAATTACATGAATTACAATGCGGAAAGGCACCCCTTCCTCTGACTACAGAAATAACGTTGGTCAAACCCCTTCCCCTTTCCACCTTCTTGTGATGGGCTGTAAGGCACCCCATTGTTGGCCATAGAAATAATGTTGGTCAAACCCTTATCCATTTCTAAAGTCACGTGGGGAGACATAAATGAAATTAGGTAAAAAAATATATAACTGCAGTGATTGGTCACAGGAATACTATACTTTCGGCAGGAGCTAGGTATGAAATTTTCATCTTCAACATCAAATATCTCGAAAACTTCTACTCCTATCGAAAAATTAAATGGAACATAAAATGTGTATTTTGACTAAGTCTACAACCTTTCTTGGTATTATTTCATTAAATTTTGAATATTTCTCGAGATAAACGTGATAAACCATGATTTCTATGGGGTTTTATGGTTTTTACCATGAAAATAAAATTTGCGTCAATTTTCACTATGATTTTCGTGATTAGCGTGTCAAAATACATAAGTATACGGAGTTTCAAAAAAATCCGAGTTAAGGGCTATTCGGAACATTATCCAAGATTTTGTTTCTGAGTTTGATGTTTGACGTCGGATGTTTTATTTTAAAAAAAAAAAAGAGAGTACTGTGCAAAGCAAAATCTTTCATTTAATCTCAGAATGTACTCGGCTGTAGCCCCTTTCATAATTGAAATCGATCTGAATTTTAGTGTGGGTCGCCACATCACTTAAGCCAATGATAAATAATTGATCCAGCAGCAGGTCGTGTTGCATGTTCGATATTACGCTCTGTATTACAGAATGTGGCGCTGCAGGTGAAGCCTCTTCTTATATTCATAGTCATGCATCACCTTCAACGATCGAATTGAAAATACATCGCCAAAAATACTCTTTCACATTCGCTTGGGGGTTGATTAAGTACAGAATCTTGAATTATCCAACGATTCTCGTACGTGTCGTGAATATAAATTATTCCTTTCGAACCAAAACTGAAAATAAAAATGTAAAAAGGTTTCTATGCAGTATATTTAAAATTGGTACTTCTTAATCAGAGATCCGTCCTGAATTTGCTGACATTGACATAGACTCATTATTATAATTCGTTTAATATAGTCACTTGAATTTATCCGAATTCGTTTGCGTTTACTCGAATTAACCTAAATTCATTTGAGTTTCCTTGGATTCGCTCAAAGTCCTCCGACTTTACTCAAATTCATTGAAATTTATTAAAGCTTGATGAAAATTGCCGGAATTTGCTGAAATTGACCTAAAATCAGTATTAATTGATTTAATTAAACTGGAATTCACTTAAAAGAATTCGAACTTTTCGAGCATTTTACGCATATCCTAGGAAAAATTATCAATTCTTTTCGAAAAAATGTTATGCCTAATGTTTTTCGAAATATTTCCTACTATTTCGTGCACGAAATTTCTGGATTTCAGCAGTGTAGTTTAGCTGAATTTAAATAAAATTCTTTAGAAGTTTATAGAAAAACTTTTTAGAAATTTCTGTTATACAAGTATATTGATTTTTTAAAGAATTATTATACTTCTCAAACAGTAACAATTCTCCTTTCGTCCTTAAAGAAAAAAAAACTCAAAGTACTGCCACTTTTTTCTGGTAATAGCAACAGTTACGATATCGCGTTATCATTTTTTCGAACACATCATATCGTTTCTGCATTACATCCATCAAAAACTCGACTATTATACAGTTTTTTAGCATTAGTACCTTAAAAAGTCCCTATTCATGTACCATTGTCAAATTCAACTTAGAAATGAGTAGCGTAATATTTTGAATACATATCAAGTTTAAATTCTATTGTACATTCAGTTAAATATTACGTTTCTAATACGATAATTAAAATGAATTCATGAAAAAATAAATAACTCTCAACAGATTTTACCTGTGCGGAATAAACTACATCAAAGTCCATATATGCAGGAAACTTTTTATTCCAGTCGGATGGAATATGACATGGATATGAATTTTCTGATTGAACCCAATGAAATGGGCACCAGAAACTAGAAACGGAGCAAAATTCGATAACCATTAAGATTTATACCTTGCTGTTATTAGCTTTATTCCTTTCCAAAAGTGAAACTTGAGCGAGTTTTTTATATTATTTTATCCAGGAGCAGAATTATTATTTGATTACTTTATTTTTTTGGTCAAAATTCACAATTTATGAATCTTTAAACAAATATGAGAATTGATTTGACAGTTCAGTTAGAATATAACAAGGGATGTGCAAAATTGTTGCGAGTCGTGCCGGGTCCGCGGCATCAAAACTTGCAAACAATATTATAATTGAATTTGGGAACTCTAATCAAAATCAGTTTCTGATGGTTTATATGAGCATTGTTCATTCATTTACTCAGGAAAAATGTACTTTGCGGAGACATTTTTATCACAATTTTTGTTATGATTTGCATACATCTATCGGAAGGCGGATTCACAAACACATCTACAACTTCATACATAGTTGTCAAATGTTTGCAAAGTTTTTACTTAACACCAGATAAAAAATATATCTGACACTTACTATGAACCTATTTCTAGAATATTAGATAAGCATAAAAGTTAGTACAATAAAATTAGCGATTTTGTATCACTATTCAGTATCGGCATTTTATAAGAATTAGTAATATTCGTGTTAATTGGGAAATTTGGAAAATACGGATGAGTGCTGAAATTCATTCTTGAAATTCGAAAATATGGCAATTTGTGTTTCATCATGGCACTAAAACGTACAGAATACAAAAGACTAACATAGAGCTCGAGTTTCCCTAACTTGTTAGAAAGATCGATAGAAAAATATGAATCCGATTTTAACACGGATTGCCAAAGAAAGTCTGTCTGTGTGTATTTTTCATTTCATCCTATGCTTCTAAAGACCTTACGTGTCGATTAATTAATTCAAATTTATGCCCAAATTGAATTACCATTCTACAAGTGAAAGATGGAATCTGAGCTTTGAATTTTTTTTTCTGTTTACAGAAGTCGAGCCGATCAATATCACTACAGTGAACATTCCAAGAGTCGTAAAGGCAGGCACAGAGCAACATATTGTGTTAGACTGTGTCTACAACATGGGAAGTTCACCCAAAACCGGCCTTGTTATTAAATGGTTTGTCAATCAAGACTTGCTTTATCAATGGATCCGCGGTCACAAGCCAACAGGTTCAGATGAATTTCAAAAGTATATTGATGAATCATATAAGGCGAGCAGCGACCCTGACACGATGTACAGAGCTGTCAAGCTAGTTCGCCCGGGACACGAGCTTTCCGGTAACGTGAGATGTGTCATCTCTACGCAGTACGATGAGGCTGATGCTAGCAGAAGAATGCTAGTTTACTGTAAGTATCCCATTTCACTCAAGGAAGGTGATACCTCAACAATTCTGAATTGCAAAATTCATCACAAAATTAATAAATTACATTCCTAAACAAAAAATGTAAACTTGGATGGCTGAAATAAAACAAATTTCAAAAATTGATGAGAAATTTTTGAAATCTTTTGAAACTTGTAAAAATGTTATGAAATTAAAGAAATGTTTTGGAATGTTCGAGACTTTCTGAAGGTAATGAAAATTTGTGGGAGTTTTTAAGCTTGTCAAGTTTTATTTAGAGTTGAAAATTCACACCACACTTATGAAGTAATGAATAGTCTTTTTCCATCTCAAGGACCAAACTGCAGAAGGCTGGTACCCTCCTCAGTATACAACACAAACCGATCATAACTACTTTGGTTCTGGCTTTGTTTTTATACTTTCCTTCAAATTATCGATGTTTGGTGGGACTGACGTTATGAATGGACATACCATCTTATGATGATTATCTGCTTAACTTGGACATGGTTTTATACTTATAGGAAACATTTCTCGCGTCAAGTTGGTATTGGCTGTATACTTGAAATAATAAACAATACAAATAATATTGTAGCCTCGGATAGGATTGACACTTCTGTTGACAAAAGGTATGCCCTAGGAGAAGTTTCAGGAAATCAATGGAGGCTGTGTGTTTGGAATTTTAAGGGTGTGAATGATGTCAAGGAAAGGAAATTGTGGAACACAATGCGCATAAGGGAGCCAGATATTATTTGTGTACCGGAAAAAAGAATAAAAGGATGTGAGATATGAAAGATAGAAAATGGACTACAACTTTGGTCAGGAGTAGATAATGCATCACATGATAGTCAGGGAGTCATTCTGATTATGAATGAAAGAGCAAAGCAGCATGTCAAGAAGTATGAATGTATATTACCTAAATTATTATGGGCTAGAATGAAAGTAGGAATCAACAGGCTATTTATTATAGCATGCTGCGCTCCAGTTCATTTCAACAAGGGTGATTTGAAAAATACCTTCTGAGACTAGTTAAATGATATAATAGGTACTCGCTAGCCTGAAGAAAGGATCATTCTACACAGAGGTATGAATAGCTGGATTGGTGTGCAAGGCTAAGGTACTGACAGGGTACTTGATCATTCTGGAGACCCAAAAACGAATGGTAATGGAGAGAAATAGATAAGCTTATGTTCAGAAAAAGGCTCGAATATTACAAATATTTGCTTCAGAGATAAAACGATTCATATGTATACGTGGTGCAGAGGCGAGAGCGACAGTATGACTGACTTTGTTGCAGCTAGTAAAAGATGGTTATGATGATGGGTTATGATGGGTTATGAGAGGCTCTGATGTGGAACGGAACTACTTCAGAGTTCAAAAAATGAACCCAGGTCACCATGAAGCAAACTACAAGACGGTATGAAGCAATAAAAATGTAGAAGTTGCGGGATAGCATCTTCTAGAGTGCATCTGAAGTGTGCGTTACTGGGATTGTAGGAAGAAAGACTGAAGGTGCTTGGTGGAATGAAGAAATCTGCGCGGCTGTTAACATAAAAGAGCAAGCGTACTTAAGAAAGCTGTATTTTGAAGGTCTTAGCAATGAGGAGAGGAATAGTCCTGAAAATTATTATAAGGATAAGAACAAAAAAAGCAAAAATGCTAGTCAAAGATAGCAAGGATAAAACCAAAGCGGTAGAAGATGAGAAAATGCAAAATGATTCTGAAGGAAACAAGAAATTATTTTGGAAATAGGTTGAGAAGATTGGAAAAAGAAGACCAGCTCAGAGTTAGTGGGAATTAGAAATCCTAATGGTAAAATGGTATGAGATACGCACAAAGTGAAAGGCTGTTTCAGAATCTATTGCAAAAAATTGTCTGCAGGTCAAGCTATAGAGCATAACAACCGTGACGCAAACGAGGATACGTTAGACAATCCCATTGTAGATGGCGAAGAAAAAATCGATAACCACGACATTATATCCGTAAGAAGGTAACTAAAGAATGGTAAGGCTGCTGGTGTGGATGATATCATCACTGATATGTTTAAGCGCGGTGGCGGGAATTTGTTTGTGTGGCTGAGCGGATTTATGAATATGTGTGCTGAGAACGGTGAAGTTCTCAATGATTGGAGAAAGGCAATTATCATTCCACTCTATAAGGGGGAGGATGATAAAAGTGACTATCCTAATTATAGAGCAATTAGCCTACCAATTATCGTGGGCAAAATATCGACCGAAATACTTATTGGTAAGGTGATGGGAATAACTAGAGATTGGATCTGGGGAGCCCAATCTGGATTTATGACAGAAAGATCATATGCGGATCAAATATTTAGCTTCAGATAGATCATGGAGAAATGTTTGAGAGTATACAAAAATGTTTTCTGTGCATTTGTTGATCTGGAAAAAGCCTTGGATAAGGTGGATAGAACTACACTTGGGGGAGTACTGAAAGATTACGAAGTAAATGGTTGGCTTCCAAGAGCAATAAAAGCAATATATGATGGTAGTAGACTGACGTTTGCAGATGATAAGACTGTTATGGCAGAATCAGCTGATGATTTCCAGAGAGTGATGAGCAGGCTAGGTGCCAGCATGAAGAGTGAGGATCTCAATATTTACGTGAATGAAACAAAAACTATTGTGTTCGAAAAGAAAGTATGCGGTGTAAAAGAGAAACATTGATTGACAAGAGCGAAAGAAATTTTCTGAGATGGTTTGGTCACGTTAAGAGAATGAATAAAGACTTTCAACGAAGCAAGTTTATTTAGGTAAGGTCAAGGATAGCGTACCCAATGGTAAGACAAAGAAAGGATGGTTGCAATGTGTGAATAAGACTTCGAAGCGAAGAGATATAAAAAGTCATAGGAACACAGGAGCTTGCATGAAGAGGCGTGTGGATGCGAAGGAAGCAAAAGGTGTATGCAAAAATAGGGGTATATGAAGGACAATAGATTATACGAAGAAGACTGACGCCTGCAACGAAAGATTTTGGATACTCATGGGCTCTCGTGAAGAGCTTTGCTTAGTGTACGTGATTGGGGTAAGGAGTGTAGATTTTCCTATGGGTTTATCAGTCACTTTGAGTATTTGTCTGTGAATCATGATGTATGATGGCTCTGTGAAGCTCTCCATCTGGGGTGAATACTAGAGAGATTGATCAGTGACCCGTGTCAGAGAAATGTTGTGGTAATATCGTCTCGTTTGAGTGAGTAACACGCGAGTTCTAGATTGATCTAACACCTATCTCTTCTTCTACACATGCCTTACTTACCACTTTTATGTAAATTCCTCGATCTCTGATAGTATGACGAAGCTAGAAACAAACGTGAGGTGCAGGGTTCGGTTCCTTAGCCGATGCATCTAGAATTTTTTCCACGTACTCTTACCGAGGTTCTGGTGATTTGGATTTCACCTTAAGCAGTAGGAGGTCCTCCATCATGCACTTGGCTGCAACCCAGCCCGTGGATGATCGGGTAAAAATTATACCAGACTGCCCAATATATCAAATTATGCATATGTCTTCTATCAGATCAGTTGACTGCATTACAAAAATGCGTCCGCAACTAATGATATAAACTGGGATAGCCCCGTGAAAAATATGTAGTTCGGAACAAAAATCCAAGTCAAGAAGTGTCTCCGATGGTCGCTGGCCGAGGATCGTCGTGGCGAACCTAGAACCACCGCTGGAGGCCACAGCATGCGGGACGGTGCTTATTGTGAGCTGGGTGATGGCTAGGCAGATCTCATCAATCAATAATCCGGCCGGCAAGAACATCTGCGACAAGCAGCAAACAGTGAAACATCAACTATGCCTCCTGGGGATGCTTTGGCTAGCTTTAGCGATTTGAAACCAACTAGCTCAACAGAAACACCGTGAAGGAGCATCAACTGGAATACACTGATGGAAGAATTAATGCGTCTCTATTATGAAAGCACAATGTTTAAAACTGAACGCGAAAAGGAGCACAATTTTAGGGCAAAGTTCGCTGCGAAGTATTTTCATGTACAGAGTTGCAGTAAAAGATCTTATCACTGAGGTTAAGGACATCAGAAATAATCTCCATATCTCAGAAGACCGAGCAATGTCGATTAAGCGGAGGATTGATTCGACACGGAAAGACGTCGGTAAAGATCATCAGTTGGACGAGGCTGCACCACAAGATCAAGTGGCGATTGGTGAGGCAACACAACACCATCGTGCTTTTACTGCATTTGAGCAATCTTATGATGATCCAGTACCACTACATCCTCCAGAGGCAGATGGCCTGATTCAACCTGCGACAGTAGCAGAGATTCAGAAACCAAGAAGGCGATTAAATATGTGCGAGGAGAGAACATCATCGTCTCTTCTTACTTGAGTACCCGTATCTAGCCACATGAATGAGGGAACAGAATCTAGCAGATTAAAAACGTTCAATATCTGTCAGAAAACGGCTTTTAGCGGTTGAAATAGCTTCCATCAAGATGGAAGTGGAACAACAGCTTTTTATTGATGAAATCCCTATGAAAGATATGGATAATGAAGAGGTGATTGAAGCCACAAAATTTTTTCCAATGCAATTGAATGCAGAGCTGACTGTGTTACACGTGCAAACTCTTATGTATTGTGCGGCTGTGGCAATCGTCAGAACGTTAGGCCATAGAACTAGGTCTACAAATGCCGTCTGTGCCCCAGGAAGGGGACGAGATCAATAATGGAAAATCAGCTTGGATATAGCTGTCAGCAAATTAAGGAGCAAACTGGGTCAGCTGACCCAATACAAGAAAAGAAATAGAACCAGAAAGCCGATAATCCATGTTACTAAGATCATCCACCCACGAAACATCGAGACATTGACATGAGCAGTAGTGGATGAGATTATATACTTTCAAGGGCAAAACTTGATGTTCTTATTGCTCAACGGTGTCGGTACAATAAAATTAGTGTAAGAAGGCAGAAAAATCGAATATTCCTAGTAGGTGAAAGAAGGTTCTACCTTGAAATAAGTAGAGAGTGAAATATCCAGTAAGACAGTAAAGTTCTCCAATTGAAAGACATGGCTGACTACTGGTTCAATGTTTGGGGACAAACAAACTGAAGCAGCTTAGGAGCTGCGCGGTTCCAACTAGAAAGACAATGTGCAAGCAATAACCCCGTGATTGGCCTACTAACATCACAGATTCAGACATTTCAGTGGTCTTAAAATGGGCGAGTAACTGGAAAGCCCCAGATCCGACATGGTGCACGATTTCTGGTACAAGTACCTGACTAGTGTGCATCCTCCGTTGGCAAGGTGTTCCCAAAAGATCATGGAATAACTAGACCTGATGCCAGGCTCTATGCTTAAAGGTACCAAGTATACGTGGCATGAAAAAACGGAAGCTCAAATCCATCTGAATTTCGACCAACAGCCTGTCTCCTAACGATTCATAAATGCCTAACAGCTGTTATTGCAGATGAAATTTACTCTCATTTTGACGAGAATAACGTCCTATCAGAAGCTCAAAAAGGATGTTGCAAGAACTCGGGGGGTAGTAGAGATCTAGACACAACTGATGCTGTGGTCGCGACGCAAGCTTAAAAACATCAAAAAAAGCTTGCATTTGGCTTATACCGACTGCAAGCAAGTGTTCCCTCCGGTGCCACATGATTATTTGCTTGAAGTTTTAAAAGTTCACAAGATCTGCCACGTATCATCGACTTCTTACGTCGTGAATGATGCTTTGGGAAACAATATTAAGCATTTTAATCACGATCACCCAGAATAACTAGATTGATTCGCAATACGATAGGTATCTTTTAAGGAGGCTCATATTGTGCATTACAATTCTGTTCTGCTTTGAATCCATTCATTACAAACACTAAATAGCATGCCTCATGGGTTCAGAGTACATGAAAGCAAGGATGGTCATCAACTGACCCATCTTCTGTACATGGATGACTTAAAACTGTACGCTAGTTCGAACCGAAAACTGCAGTTAGTGATCCACGTCACAAAATAGTTTTTTGATGACATCGAGATGGAGTTTGGAATGGTTAAATGCAGGACAGTACATGTAATCAGGAGAGAATCGGAAACTGCAGAATTAGAGAATGAGAGCAAGGATTGCATGGGGACAATGCTTGAGGGTGAGTCATATAAATATCTAGGTATTCTTGCGCCTAAGGATATTCAGTATGCGATATTCAGGAGAAGCCTAATGATGGCCTTCCTTGCAAGACTCAGATTTGTTACAGCACGACATAAAGGTGGTAGAGGCGTTGTAGATATCAAGCAACTGTGTATATTACAAGTTATACAGTTGCAAAACTGTTTTAACAGCAAGCAAGATGTTGCGCTTCGCAACTCCATCTGTGAAGCAGATTTCGATTACACGACCTTGAACTTATCCTGAGAGAAAGCCTTGAATATCAGGGCAGATACCATAGAGGAATTAGAAACGCAACGGAGACAAAAAGATGTTCACGTCGAGCATCCAAAACGTTAGATTAACATTAAATGGACGAGGAGGCATGTAAAATTTGTCTGAAAAAGGGCTTCCGAATTCCGAAAACGGAGGGATTCGTGATAGCGATTTAGGACAAGGTTGTCCGCACCAGAAACTACCGGACGCATGCACCTAATTTTGTACCTACTACAACATCATCGCAAGAAATTTCAAACATCATATTAAATCCTAAACAACTTTAACTCATCACGCACGGGACTCAGTCCGTGACTGATGATGAAACACCGGATTCACTCGAGAAAAAGTTGAAAAATGCAGGAAATAATGGTGAATGGTAGCGTACCCAGAGGTAAACCGAGGAAAGAATGGTGTGAATGTGTCAATGAGATTCTAAATGGAATTGATATAGTCACAGAAACACAAGAGCTTGCACCACCACGGTTTTTGTGACGCTCTCCACCTAGAGTGATTGCTAGAGATATTGATCAGTGAATTGTATCGGGGCGGTGTTGTGGGACGAGAATGTTGTTTGAATGAGCAGCAAAGGCAGCAAACCAGCCTGTAAATGGTGACGTAAAAATTATACCAGACTATCGAACATGTAAAATTATGCATATCACTCTCATATGATGACTTGACTGCATTACGAAAATTCGTCCGCGACTGATAATAAAAACCAGGATAGCCCCTGTGCAGAATACTCAGATTGGTATAATTGGTATAGGCCTATTTGTAGTTTATTCTTTTCACTTTTTTTTCTTCTATTTCCTTAGAAAAAGGAATGAAGTGAGAAATTTTCAGAAAAA
Source organism: Melikaiella ostensackeni (assembly GCA_032362435.1). Classification (NCBI taxonomy): domain Eukaryota; kingdom Metazoa; phylum Arthropoda; class Insecta; order Hymenoptera; family Cynipidae; genus Melikaiella; species Melikaiella ostensackeni. The sequence goes on along the minus strand of JAUMHM010000050.1, from coordinate 10,651,454 downwards.
TGGAAAAACCACCCCCAGAAATTATAAAACTATGAGTTTTTACGAACAATAATCATTCCTGAGCTCTTATAAATTCTACGTTCGAAGGTTTAATTGGAGTTTTTTATATTTAGCTTAACAAATTTCAATTCTATAAGAAATCTTATTTTCTCATCGAAACGTTTGACTATTCCTTTTTTTTTTTGCTTAGAAATTGGAAACTACCGTTGAAAAAGGACACATAATAAAAAAATCTGGAGAAATTTAACAACCATCCCTTTAGAAAAACAAAAGAATAATTTTTGAATTCATTCAAGTTCTCAGTGCAGATATTTCATGAATCTGACATAAGCAGATTACAGTTTATACAAATCACTCAAATGCTTTCGTATATACTTCTTACATTGAAATGAGTGGCTTATTTCCCTTTGAGGTGATGCTTACCACCTATATTATATTCTTATGTATTATCTGATATATTGTCATACATAATATATATATATATATATATATATATATAAAGTATATTAAATTGAATATAAAAGTCTATAATTAACTCTTCAAAAGGGTAGTCACTGCCCCAGAAGGGTGTTTAGGACAACTGTTTCGTATTCAACATTTTTTTCAGTCGTTATTCTGCTTGAATGTCATGAAAGGCTGGCACTAAAAATCCGAAAAGGCTTTATTATTAATATTTTTGTCTGAGGTATGTCTCTTCATATTAAAAACTTTTTATTGAAAAAATGTGTCCAACAAAATAAAAATATACGCCAATATGTGTGATGAGCGTTCATTAGGAAATTCAATTACTTTTTAAGAAGTTGGAGAGCTACAATTTAAAATGAGCCCAAGAATATTTGAAAATATTGAAAGTTCCAGAAGTTAGCCATAATTGAAAAGCATTGAGGATTGTACCATTTTGAAAATATACCTCTTTGTAATTGACAAAAAAAGTTCACTTTCTGATAATTTTCTGTAGAATTTTGACCATTCACGTTCCATTCTAAAGTAAATTCGTAAAAGTTCTGAAACTAGAAGTAGCTATGAGGAGGTGGTCTCATGTTGCTCGACATCATTTTAAACGAGGCAATCGTATAATTGCAATTGAACTTCGTTCGTTTGATCCTTCAATTAAACTCGTCAAACTTCCTCAATAAAGTAAACTTTAACATCCAAATGAACTTAAAACCTTGAGGGATTGTAAGGACGAAAAGACCGATCGCGGGAAGAAAATTATATCATACTTTCAAGAATCAATTTTATTAACGATAGTATTGTTTAACAGAGTTAACATTCATGTTCGTTGATTAATTTTACAGCATGGAAAAATTGTCCATTTCAACAACTTCATTTTCCATTCCGATAGTATTAGGATTTATCTATGATTTCATCATATAGAATATATTTATCAATACATCAGTTTGTTGAAAAATATCAAGTTATTTGTTTGTAGATGCGTGTCCGGAAACAATATATATATATATATATATATATATATATATATATATATAAGTTTGGGAGAAAATTCAATTAATTAAATAGATAACTTTTCTGTGTTCACAATTCAGTTGTGAACAAGAATCTTCATTTATTTGAAACCGTAATTAAAAACATGACGGTTCTCGAACGTGTACATAAATTTTTTTTTCAGATATAATATTATTATATCCTGTAGAACACTCCCAACTTACTTGATATCAACTTTTTTCTAATTTGTATCTGACGGCTGAACTTTTAGAGATATAAAGGGAAAAAATTTAATAGGAATTAATTTTAATCAAAGTAACAATTCGGAATGTTCCAAGTACTAAAGAAAATTATAACTTTTATGACTGTGTAGATTTTATTACGATAAAAAAGTGATTGATCATCGTTAGTTCATATTAAATTAACAGTGAATATCGAACACTATTTCAACATCGTATCATTATAAAAATGTCCTGTCATGCTCCATATTAATGATAATAATCTTATTTTGCAGGGAACAAAATTTAATTGAAAAAATTTTATCCAATAAAGCTCTCTCCGAAAGTAATATTTTTATAATATTTCACGAACAATTGACTATTTTGGATTTTATGAAAATAAATGAATCCGAAATATTCCGGTAAACTTAATGTGTGCAGATTTTGGTAATGCCTGGGATTTCTTTGAAAAATAAAATTTCTTTTACCTCCCCCTACATATATACTCTCTGGTCAATTTTTCTGTCAGAAATAATATTTTTAAATATTTAGCTTCTTTTACTCTTCAGTTATGTATATTACGATTTAATCTCGTTATGAAATAGGTATGAAACTCAACTTTCTACTTTGATTTTCATCTGCAGCAAGAATATGTAACGGTTGCGTGTGTAACGGTTTTCATTTTTTTTCTGAGAATAAGTTGCTTGTGTTCATAACGGACACATTCGTGCAAAATATATAAGAACTGGAAAAGGGTAAAAATTAAATTTTGAAAGATTAAATTTACCTGATAACTTTCAGCCGTCATAAAGTTCAGCCGTCAGATACAAATTAGAAAAAAGTTGATATCAAGTAAGTTGGGAGTGTTCTACAGGATATAATAATATTATATCTGAAGAAAATATTTATGTATACGTTCGAGAACCGTAATGTTTATATTTCTATTAAAAAAAAACATTTTTCAAAGGTCGGTCTGTGAGATCGTTTGTTCAAATTAAAGAAAACAGCAACTATTTTAAGTAACTACTTAATAGGTTTGTCCAGAATATTTGTTTAATTCCAGGTTGCACTGTATTCTAAATTATTACTTCTCGACAACAAATATTTGAAACAAAAATTTCCATGGAATAATATTTAGGGGATGCTACAAATTATTGTATTATTTCCTCAAAATAGATTCAAGTTTTAATTTAATTTGTAGAATAATCATGTTGCTAGAAAAAACGCGCTCAATTGGTATATTCTTGTTTTTCTGAATTATTTATGTTATTTATGAAAGCACACATGAACGCAGCTGGTAAATCTTTGTAGTGAATTTTCTTATTTCAAATCATTGCGAAATCTTAAACGTATTTATTTATGCGAACATATCACTCAATTGAACATGACTTTTGTCATTATCAGCTTTAATGTCCATGAGCAGTGAGCACGCTGTAAATCTTATCCGATTGGCGTCATCTTTGGTACGGAACAGTTTTGTACAAAAATGAACAAATTAGTTTACAATGCGTTTTAATTTGCAGAAAGCATTTTTTCTATGGAAAATGGACAACCCTAATAATCAATTCAAATCAAGAATGTTACCTTATATTCAAAGAAACGTTTCTTTGATACCTACGCTACATAATATTGTTATATTATATTTCATTCTAGAATCATGAAGAGATTATTTTTAAATTAATAAGCAAGTGAAATAGTCATTTTTTCATACTGAGGAGTTTATTTGAATGAAACTTACTCTAGAGTAAGAAACTCAAGTCTGGTGATACTAAACCCCTGCTAAGTAAAAGCATCCGGCTTTAAATAAATGTTTATCATCGCTTACTCCCTTCGATGTCCTTTGTGCAATGCTTTTATACGACTTGAAATGTGTAAACTCCCCTGCTTTTCAGAGAGTCTGAAGATGACAGAAAATAGAAAGTAACTATGCCATATGCTTTTACACTTTGGAGCAAGATAGAAATTCACCGTAAAAGTCTTTTGACATTATTTTCCTTGTTGCTTTCTACTATTGGATTCAATATTTCATACTTATCTCAAATCTGACATCTTTTTGCATGAGGCAAAATTCAGCACTTTTCCATAACGTGGTTTTTTCAATTACCACTTCACATTTTTTCAAACTTTATATTAATTTCCGGCCAAACGAGGATCCTGGCACCTCAATTTCCACTATTGATATTATTATCATACCATTAAGCCAAATCTCTTTTGAGGTAAGCGTAACTCGTTCGGTTCTAGTCTCGTTGCACTACTCGGGAAAGACGAATTTATGTGGTGAGTGTGAGAGATTTGTAGAGAAGGGATAGGTTTTAGATCAATCTGGAAGCCGCGTAATGTTTATTCAAATGTCACACGCTTCCTACAACACCGCTCCGACACGGGTTGCTGATCAATCTCTCTAGCAATCGCCCCAGGTGAAGAGCTTCACAGAACCATCACACATCACGATTCAGACATAAATATATAGACTAACAGATAAACCCACAGAAAAATCTATACTCTAAACCCCGACCACATTCACTAAACGAAGCTCTTCACGACGGCCCATGAATATCCAAAATCTTTCGTTTCAGGCGTTAGTCTTCCCCTTATAAATTATTATCCTCCATACATTCCTGTTCTTGCATACATTTTTTGCTTCCTTTACATCCATACAACTCAGTCACACAAACAAATATCCGCCACCTCTCTAAAGCATTTTAGCTGCGATGACATCCACACTAGCAGCCCTGTCATTGTTTGGTTTCTTAATTGCGGATTTAATGTCGCGGATATCGATTTTTCTTTCACCACCGACAACGAGATTGTCTAGCGTATCCTCTTCTGGTCCACAATTGTTATGACCATAGCTTGACCTCTATACAATTTCTTCAAATATTCTCTCACCTTGTCCGTATCCCATACCATTTCACCATCAGCATTCTTAGCTCGGACTTATTTATTACTAGTACTTCTTTTCTCAGTCTTCTCAATTCATTTCCGAAATGATTTCTCATTTCTTTCACAATGATTTTTTCATTTTTTTAACTTCTGCTTTGATTTTATCCTTGCTTTCTTTGACTAGTACCTTTGCTTCCTTTTTTTATCCCTATAATCATTTTCTATTCTAGTCCTCTCCTCATTCACAAAAAATCCCAGACACATTTTTTTCTAAGGCTGGTTAAAAATGTTGCAAACAATTGACAACTAAAATTATCCTACATCAAATAATTTTTATCTGGAGGTGGATTCACAACCACATTCGCAACTTAATATCTAATCGTCAATTGTTTGGAACGTTCTTATCTAACTTCAGATGAAAAATATATCTGGGATTTACTCTGTTGCCAAGACCTTCAATATTCAGCTTTCTCGAGTACGCTTGCTTTTTCTCCTCGAAACACTGCGGATGCTCCAGTTTTTTATACCATATGACATCCTAAATGTTCACTACCGCTCTCAGTCTCTCATACGCTACAACAAACTCAATCATGCTGTGGCTTCCGCTTCTGCATCAAGTAAAAATGTGAATTATTTTATATCAGAATCAAGTATTTGTAATAAAGAAGCCTTTTTCCAAGCATAAGCTAATGAATCTCTTACCATTACCGTTCTTTTTTGAGTCTTCGAAATGGCCAAGTACCCTGTTGGTACCTTTGCGCTGCGCACCAACTCAGCAATTTATATTTCCGAGTAGAATGATTCTTACCCCAGGATTGTAGGTACCTATAATATTATTTAACGAGTCCCAGAAGGTGTCTTCTATATCGCTACTGTCCCATTAATTGAAGCGTAATATGTTATAATAAATACCCCTCTGATTAGTACGAATGCGGAAATCAGAAGGCTATTTATAACTAGCCTTCTGATTCCCGCTTTCATACTAACCCATAATAATCTAGGAGATACACATTCATACTTATGACATGCTGTTTTGCTCTTTTATTCGTAATCAGACCAACTCTCTAGTTACGATGTGACTCACTATCTACTCCGGACAAAAGATCTAGTAAATTTTCTATCTTTCTTATCTTACATCTCTTCTTCTTTGATTCCGATACACATGAAATATCTAGTTCCCATACGCCCGTTGTATCTCGCAACCTGCAATTCTCATCCCTTAAGATGATCCACACCTCTAGCATTCCAAACACCCAACCTCCATTCATCGCCTGAAACTTTTCCGAAGGCATTTTTCATCAACAGAAGTGCCAATCCTATCCGAAGATAAATTATTATTTGTATTGCTTCTTATTTAGAATATACACCTAACTACCAGCTTGATGCGAAAAATGTTTCCCATATGTGTAAAACCATGTACAAACTAAGCTTCTAAATCGTCATAAGATGGTGTGTTTATTCATAACGTCAATCTCGCCAAACTTCGTTCATTCAAAGGAAAGTATGAAAAAACAAACAAAGGTAGTAGGAAAGAACAAAATGAGTTATTATAGGTTTCTGTTGTATACTAAGGAAGGATCCAGCCTGCTGCAGTTTGTTCTTGAGTATGGGAAAAGACTATTCGTTATTTCATAAACGTGATAAGAATTCTTAACTCTGAGTCCCTGAGTAAAATTTGACAAGCTAAGAAATATCCGTTTTTAATTTCCATTCAAATTTTCAAAAGTTCCCATAAGTTTCCAAAAGTTTCAAACATTTGCATCCATTTTCTAATATTTCTATGACCTTCCTAAGCATTGCGAAAATTCCCCTAACTTTCCATAAATTTCCGCATGGGAAAAGTGGCTCAATTTCCAAATATATTTTTTAGTAAAGCAGTGCAAATTAACCCGGTATACAGTTTTCATAAAACTAGTTAGGCTGTGAGGAAAAACATACGAGAGTCACTCAATAAATACTTAGCCTACAAAAGAAAAATGAAAATTTTGCAAAAGTGGCAATTTATTTTTCCACATAATCTCCTTTTAACTCAATACCCGTCCAAAAAATACGTTTTCTCAAGGTCTGCAAAATAGGCCTCCGTGGCGGCGATGACCTCCTCATTCGACCCA
>JAUMHM010000050.1:10598335-10618529 GCA_032362435.1 Melikaiella ostensackeni | reverse complement strand
GGGAGCCGGTGTCATTTTCATGGATGGCAGTCGCTCCCAGGGGGACCCTGCGGTGGCTGTTTGACCAATTTTTTAATATGTATATATATATGTAAACGTAAAGAAAAGTGCCTCTTACTCTCTTTAAAGGCTTCAGTCATATTTTTAATTATGTTTATACATTCTTCGGCATACGAGGTTTAAAAAATAGAACTCGTTTTTGGAAGATTCCCAATCTCTACTGAAGTCGTGAGTTTGATAGATTTTTGAATTGCTGCATCCGAGTTCTGTGCACCTTTCCTATAAAATTCAGTATGCAATAAAACTTCATACCCCTGAAAAATGTAGGCATACTAAAAATGTCGAAATAAATCTCTTTCGGCGTTATTAAAGAGTTTCAGTAATTTTGTATTACTTTAACATTATTCGATATACAAGATCTTATAAACATAAAAAAGTTATGAACTTGTTTTCGAAAAATTTCCGATCTTTACCGAAGTTGTGATGTGGGCGTAATTAAAATGTAACCTAATCTCTTTCGATGTTATTGAAGAGTTTCAGTAATCTTTTTGTTATTTTTGTATTATTCGATATAAGAGGTTTCAAAAATCTAAAAGATTTATGAACTTGTTTTGGAGCAATTCCTGGTCTGTACCAAAGGCGTGAGTTTCATGATTTTTGAAATTGCTGTGTTGAAGTTCTGTGCATCTTTCTGATGAAATTTAGTTCTCGATAAAAGTATATACCTCTTAAAATGGCATGCGTACTGAAAAATTTCCTTAATCTCTTCTGGCCTTATTAAAAAATGTCAGTAATCTTCTTATATTTCTCAAATTATTCGATAAACGCGTCTTTAGAAATATAAAAAATATTTGCGAAAAATTCCTAATCCCTACCGTAATTCTGAATTTAATATTTCTTAAAATTTCTGAGTTGAAGTTCGTTGAATCTTCCCCATAGAATGTGGTATCAAATAAAACTATATGCATTTAAAAAATATATGCGAACCAGTGATAAGAAGTGAATAGTTCTTTTTAACTAGTCACTGTGCCTGGTTACTTTTCTTGGCAAACATCGTGGAAACAAAGTCACTTCTTGAATGAGTAACGAATTCAATCAATCAGTTTTATTTCTTTTTCAACTATTTGTGTATTTTCACTATTCAAATGTTGACAGAAGATGGCCATAGAGACTTACAGCCCAATATAGGAAAATTGGGATTTTTCACCCTACAAAAATTCCATTATTTGTTTGAAAATTTAATTATGTTGTTTGAAATTCAACAATTCTGATGTAAAGTCTTTCCATTCCTTTGAAAATTCGTTTTTGTGCTAAAAATTTGATATATTGTTAGAAAACTCTATTAATTGATTAAAAAATAATTTTTTCTTTGAAACCTGTATTCGTAATTCATGTCTTTTTATTGAAAATTGATGTTTTCAATTCAAAATTTGACCTTTCCTTTTTCTGGTTGAAAGTTAATTTTTTCATTTAAAAATTCATGCATTTTGTTAAAAATTAGTCTCTTTCTGGTAAAAAATTCGATTGAAAATTTAACTATTTTCTTGAAAGCTCGTCTTTTTTTAGGTGAAACTTAATTGATTTTAATAAGAATTTCACTTCTCTATTTTTTGTTGAAAATTGATATTTTCTAATTAAAAATTCAACTGTTTGGTTGAAAATTCATGAATTTTGTCGAAAAATCGTATTTTTTGGTAAAAAATTAATCTTCTTGACTGAAAATTCAACAATTTTGTTAAAAAGTCATCCTTTTTGGTTGAAAATTTAATTGTTTTGTTAAAAATTTGTCTTTTTGACTCAAAAATGGTACTGTTCGGTGAGAAATTAATCTGTTTTGGTTAAGGATGTAACTATTTTGAGAAAAATTCGAATACTTCGTTGAAAGTTGAACTAAATTTTTAACAATTAATTTTTTGGTTGTAGATTCATAATTTTAGTTTAAAATTCATCTCTTCGATAGAAAATCCAACTAAAATTGGTTGAAAATTCATCATGTCTGGTTAAAAATTTTATCATTTGCTTGAAAATTCAATTATTTTGATAAAAATTCAACTGCTTTGTTCAAAATTCGTCTTTATTGGTTAGATTCAACTGTTTCTGATCTGGAATTTAAATCTTTTTTGGGTGAAGTTTAAATTAATTTGTTGAAAGCTCATTTTCTCGGCTGAAAATTCATCATTTCAGTCGAAAATTGATCTGCTTTGATGAAAATTTAAGAACTCTGTTGAGAGGAATTTTTTTTGGTTATACATTAATTTTCTGAAATGAAAATTCAACTATTCTATTTTTGGTTTGAGATTTATTTTGTTCAGTCGAAAACTATTTGGTTAAAATTTCTCCTTTTTCAGTAAAAAATTCATGTATTCCGTTAAAGATTCATCTTTTTTAGTAGAAAATTCATCTTTTTGGTTGATAATTAATGTAGTTTTTTGAAAACTCGTCTAGAAAATAGTTCTCGTTCGAAAATTTACCTTTTGCAGTTTGAAGTTTAATGCTTTGGTTGAAAGTCAAGCTTCTTTGTTAAAAGTTAATTTCTTTAGTCCTTAAATTATCATTTTGGTTGAAAATTCATCTCTTATCATCTTTCATCTGTTGGGAATGAGGAAAGAGAAGCTTAGAGAAGAAAGAGCGTGAGTTTTTAGTGAGGGATACGTGGTGAGGAGTACGGCGGGAAAGAAAATGTTCAAAGGAAATAGTAAGAGAACTAAGAGTACCAAGAAAAATGATACAAGTAATAAAAGAGGAGGTCAAGTTGATTTTTTTGGAAGGTCGCAGGTATTCAGAATAAGGAGAACAATTTTTGGAATTTTGTACAAAACTTCGATGTGGTTGAGTTTACGGAAACTCGGATCAAGGCTAAAGACTCGAAAAGTAAAAAAAGTAAATATCCGAGAAGCTGTGGGTGGGAATTAGAAGGGGCTACCAGGGAAAAAGAAAAAATTGCGGCAAGTGGAGGAATCATGGAGTCAGGATGAATCTAGAAGAAAGGGAAGGGCTGAAAGGAGTTAAGAGTGGCGGAGAAGAAAGGAAGATTAAACTGAAAGGGAAATGGTACAGATTAGAGACAATATATGATGAAGAAGGAATGAAAGAGGTAAGGAAAGAGATACAGAAGATTATTGAGGACGAGGAAGAAGAAATATTAATAATAGGGGAGATTTAATTGCAAGAATAGGAAGGAAGGGAGTGGACTTGGATGGAATGGAGGGGATAAGAGTCTCGAAAGATCAGATAATGAATAGCGAGGGAAAGCAGCTACTGGAGGCGGAACTTTTTTGAATTTCTTCGGTCAAAGAAAATCATACCATACTTCTGTATATGTTCGCATGAAAAAATCTTTTTATATAATATCAGCACCTTTGTTTTTCAGATAAGGATCCGTGAAACTCAACAGTGTTCTACAAAATGAGGGAAATATTTTTGCTATCAGTGCTAGCTTTCATGCTTTTGGCTTTCGGCACCAAAACCACAAAGGCCAATTGTAAGTCGCTCACATATCAAGATATCTGTCTACTATAGAATCATTGAAACCGAAGAATTCGCCGGCGCAAGAAGCCATGGACTCATTTTTTGGAATACTGGGAACAAATCCCAAGTGTGATAAAGAGTGTAAGAAGATGCGGACCAATAATGGACTAGGTGGCTTCTGCTTTCAGTATAAATGCTGGTGTTATGGATGTTAAGTAAGCTCATATGTTATGCTCCAATTCTAATAGAAAAATGCACTATTGTCAGAAATTATCATAATTTCGAGTGCGAGCTGCACGAAAAAACACTGATGACCTTGAAGTTTCAACTCGTGTCATGTCCTAGGAAAGATGTAGCAAAAATCTGGACTTCAAAGGACGCAATCTTTGAAATCTTATCCTTAATTTAAGCCAATGAAACTTGAGAAATCTTCAGCGGCTTACCAGATATGACCAAACATGTTCAAGCGTCTATGCGTCAAATTTCAGTAAGCCTACCATCGGCTTATGCCGCTGCCGATCTTACGGTATAAGCCGACTGAAACTCGATGCAGAGACGCTTAGATATTTGAAGTCATATCTCAGGAACACGTAAAGATTTTTCGAGTGTCCTCGGTCTGGATTAAGGATGAGATTTTATAGATTACATCCTCTAAATTTAAGATTTGTGCTGCAGCTTACTTAAGTCCTGACACGGCTTGAAATTTCAAGGTCATCAGTTATTTTGAGTGCCGCTCGCGCTAGCGATGTAGATAATTTCCGACCATAGTGTGCTTTGAACATATAGTGAACATATTTCATGTTTCAAACATATTTTATACTTCGAAACATATTTCAAAGAGATAAAGAAATATTGTCTATACTTATTTTAGCAGACCACTCAGTTTCGGCCTATAAAAGAGATATTTTAGAAGCAGCAAGGCTTGTCGTCATCCTTTCGAAGCTCTTCATTAAATTACTATTTAAAAATTTCCAACTATTAAAAACAATTTTTGAAACAAGAGGATATGGCTGAAAGACTACATTTTGCACCAACAAAACTTGCGTGAATTCGAATATTTAAAGAAGATCATGAAATATTATATACGTCTGTACTGATAAACAAAAATTAAATGCTGTTCAATTGCTTGCTTTATTTGATTGAAAAGCATTCACCAATTCTACTCTCCATTTTCTCAACCTTTCCTCATCCTCATTCCCAGTCTCCGCACACCAAACTTACGGTTCAAGCGTTTTATCTTCTTTCTTTCAGATTTTCCCCAATATCTTCCAATTTCATTATGTTCTTCCCGAGTTCGTCCATTTCCCGGATGATTTCTTCTAATCATTTAGCGCATTTCTTGTAAATTTTCTTTTTTTATTGGACCTTCAGCCTCAACTTTGTTTTCGTTTTTTCCCATATTCTTCTCATCACTCCTCACGAAATTACCTTTTCCCGGCGGTAACCTTATCATTTTCGGATTTGCATGCTTACCCCAATCTCTTCCTTATCTGTGCTACTTTCCCTTTATTCTCTTTCACTTTTAGTGAATCCCTCGATCCATTCCACGCTCTTCTTCCACAATCTCTTCCTTTCTAACGTTTTCCTATACTCTTCCCTTATGTTATGTTGGTTTATCTTAGTCGGAAATATAGAGTACTCGAGTAGGGAGAGTACACTCATACGAGGGGGGAACAATAATGGACTACGTAATTGTTGACGATAAGTTAAGAGAGAACAAAAGTAGACTGAAGATAGCAGATAACGTAAACTCGGGTCATCTCCTACTAATAGCGACAGCAGAGATGGGGAAGAGAAATTAACGGAAAACAGGCAAAGGAAATAATGAAGAAAAAAGAGCAGGAGAAGGTAATTGGTCAGAATAGGGAATAGAAGAATTTAGGGAAAAATAATGATGATAAGAATGAGAGAGGAAAATGTAAACAAGGAGATGGAAATGTTCATAGGAGAAGTAAAAAGAATATAAGAGGATACAGTGAAGAAGGAAGACAGCGAAGGGGGAAAAGGAGGTCGCTGGGATAAAGAATATGAGAAAAAAAAGTTAAAAGGGATATAAGAGGATGGAGAAATGGAAAGATCAGTGCAGAAAAATACAAAAGAGTTAAGGGAAATGACGAAGAAGAGGATCACAAGGGAAGAAATAGCGAGGGTGATAGGTTCATTAAAAGAGTGGAAGGCAGCAGGTATAGATGAAATTCCGAACGAAATTTGAAATGTGGTGGGAAGAAATTGAAGAATGAGCGTAGATAATGTGCAACAGGGTAAGGAAAGAGAAGGGTTGTGAGAAATATGAAGAAAAGGGATATTGGTACCAATAGTGAAATAAGGATTAGGGGAAGTGGTTAAAAATTATAGAGGGATGAGGTTGATGCCGATATTGTATAAGATATATGCAACAATAGTATCAGAGAGGTTGAAGAAAGACGTAGAGGGAAAAAAGATAATTTCATCGGACCAGATAGGATTTTGGGAAAGGTACGAGAGTGATAGATAATATTTATGTAATGAATTATATCATAAACAGAAGGATCCAAACAGAGAAAGGGGGCATGTTAGCAATTTTTGTAGATTGGAAGGGGGCGTTCGACTTACTCGACAGAGAAGAGATAGTTGAAGTTATGGACAAAAGTGGAATGAAGAAAGGTTTAAGGAAAAAGTAGCAATTTGGCATTTCGCGAAGTATGTTACATATATGTCGAAGCCGATTTTTTCGATACCGACTTCCGATTCAGTCAAATTCTGTTGAATTCACGCTTCTCAATGGGTTTAATGCAATTTGAGGATCCCATTTTTCAAAACTGACTAAGCCGCTATATTCAGTCAAAAGTAAATTAACTTGTTTTTGAAAAATTCTCGATCTCTACCGAATTTGTGATGAACGCTTACCAAATATGTTTTTTGATCTCTTGTGGCGTTATTAAAAAGTTTCAATAAACTTTTTCTAAAGCACGTTATATAAACACGTACTGTGGAATTTTTCCTTAAATTTCTGTTACAAAGAAGTAGGGTGTTCCTAGAAAAAAATTAAACAATTATAAAGTTGTATACTCTGGAATGTTGAAAAGTTTAGTCAATTTTACTATATAGTATAGGGGAGACTACCCCGTAGTGGCAATGATGATAATAATAATAATTTATTATATTACAGGCCGGCGAAAGGTTCTTTTTTTCATTCCTCTCAAATATAATTTTTTATGAGCTTGTTTTCAAAAAATTCCCAATCTTTACCGAAGGCACAAGTTTCATAATTTTCTAAATCTCTGATTGTGAATTCGAGTTCTGCGACTCTTTTCCGCAAAATGCGAATCTTTATATTATTTTTCTATTATTCGATATATAAGGATTCAAAAATATAAAAAATTTATGAACTTGTTTCTGGAAAATTCCCAGTCTCTACTGGAGCCGTAAGTATGGTTATTTTATAGAATTGCTGCGTTAGTGTTTAAACACGTTTTTAGTCTTACGATAGTCAGATTTATGCTCAGTTTGTGGCTTACAAAAAGACCGTAAGCCTATTTTTTGTCCTGAAAAGGGTCTCTTTGTTTTAAAATTCTAGAGTGATCTACACAATGAGGGGTATACCTTTACTATCAGTTGTGGTTTTTATTTTTGTGACTTTTTGCTCTAAACCATAATGGTCAGAATGGGCAACTTGCACCAATGTAAGTCGCCGACATACAAAGATTGCTGTCAAGAAGAAATAAACCGAAGGCATCCGCCGCCAGCGCAACAAGGCATGGACTCAGTCAAGAACTCAGTCCTAGAACCACTGGAAACAAACTTCAGATGTGAAAGAGAGTGTGAGAAGATGTCGAACAATAAAAAAGGTGATTTCTGTGCTTAGAATGAATACTGGAATAATGGACGTTGGGTCAAGAAACATACTTCAAACATATTAGGATTTAATTATAAAGGAAATATACTTTGAACATGTAAAACTTCATTTATAAAAAGAATATACTATAAAATTATAAGGCTTTAATGATTACAAAAACAATTACGAGGGGAGATATGTCCTGTACTAACAAAATATGCTGAATAAACTGTGCAAAGCCACTAAAATTTGTTTTTGATGAAGAAATATACTTTCATACTTCAAATCTCAAATTGCTTGCTTTAGTTGTAAAAGAGCAAAGGACAAAGGATTTATTTCAAGCTACTAATTTTATTCTTGGTAGCTAATCACATTTAGCGTGTTTGTGTGTTTCCCTGTGGAGCGTGAAATAAGACTTTTTCATCTTCAAAGATACTAATCTTCAAAAGGTTCTTATTACCATAAATAAGCATTTTTCCTTTGCAAAGACTGGCAATCTGGAGCTTATAAAGGATCGTAGTTATTTTCTGATTTTCTTTGTGTTTCAGATGTACCATTCTGTCAGTATTTTATGAAACAATTCAAATTGTAAACAATGTAACTCTACAGAATTTCAACTTTGGGTTAATGAAGGTTGCAGTGAATTCCACAAATAATAACACAAATAATTAAATCCTTTCAAGCTTGATTCTAAAGACTAACATATTTATAGAATCCTCTTTCATTGTTTGTAGTTCTATTTTAACGTGTGTTAATTATCAGTAGAAATTATAACTAAAAGCTGAGTTGAAGTCTCTCCCTAATGTGAACGTAGATTATCGAAATGATCTCATTAAATTTGAAGCAGATATTTAATTGATCTATAGTAATTGGTTTTGTTACGTAATACTCTTCATAAATGCTGTACATGACCATTATGGAGATGCTTATGGCTTATTAATGAATTTTCATGCGCCCATTAAAAATTGAGTTCTTTTTATGAATAATAAATGATAAGTATTATCAGTTTTACAGAAAATGGCTTTTGATTTTCAATAGAAAAATTCACAATGAAGATGCCTCAAATTGATGAAAACTGATACGTTTTAATCGACAGCATTTGATATTCTTTTCGCAAGACAAATTCTTTTATTAGCTCAGGTGGCATTTAAACTGACATAATGTTGCGCAAAAATACGATAGGAATTCGTCCAGTTGCCCCAGATCAAAATCATAAATTACTTCCGTGATCTCAAATGTGCCGGAGGGTTGGAAAGTGCCACGTAAAGCTAATCTCTGTCCCTATAATACTCAACTCTATCATCAAAGATTCAAACTTCAGTTGAGCTTTTATCGGTGTTAGTTTTAATTGCAAAACTCTCGGAACTTGAAAATGTTATAAGAGCTTATTTCCTTTGGAACTTGACCTTTAGTTAAATCCCAAATAAAATATTGCAACGAATTTATGCACAACAAACTCATTTTTTAAAACTAGAGAATTATCCATTGACAGGTTCTGTAAGATTTGAAATAAAGTGAGAACACTATACGCGCTTCTATATATTTCCAATTTCGGAAGAATTTGGAAGAATTTTTTAATATTTCGTAACTGAATTTTTATTAAATTGAAAAAAATATGGCTCAACTTGACACTGGATAATTTGGGTTTCTTATTGCTCCTTACTAATTTTTTAATGTGATGGTATTTTAATGAAGGCAGTGTCTATGTGTACCAAAAAATCCGGCTATTTGTGGCGAAGTTTCAGTACAAATAGTCCCTTTTCCAGGTGTCAGCTTATTTTCTCAGTAAAAAAATTTTCTACAACATCAACATTTTTTTCAAAATTTGATTCTAATGATTTCAGCTATTTATATTTTTTTCTTAAAGTCGGATGCGGTGGAATTTTAGAGAACACTGTCCGATATTTTTCGACTTTTTTACTATCCTTCAAATCACTCTGGGTAACATATACAGGACTTTTCCCGTAGATTAGGAATCTGTTGAAAAAAAACTCTACCACATCTAGCTTTTTTTGAAAAATCGGCTTCATAGGGTGGAAAACTGCTTTTTGACACCTTTTGGAAGCCTATAAAAAATCAATGTTGGAATCTTCCATGTGGGCTTAGATGAAAACTTGGATTGTGAGTCTTTAATGATAAATATTGTACAAACGGTATCTCATTCTCCTCATGATTATATGTTTAAATATATTGATTAAATAATTTATTGGTGTTTATAGCAACTTTCACTCAGAATAAAGGTAGACAGTCGCGGTTTTTGCAATAGTTTTCCTCATTTCAGTCGGGGCGTGACATTAATCAATTGAAGTTGTAAAAAATAATTGTTTAAACTCTGTTTTGTTATTTATAACAATATTCACTTTGAATAATGCTGCAAAATTGCAGTTTTTTCTGAAATTTTGTACTTTTCGTTCACTTTTCAATTATAGTAAGGTAATAATTGATTTAAGTTAGAAGAGATAATTGTTTAAACTATTCATTATTGTTTCAAATAATATTCTCCTAAAATAATGCTAAAAACTTGCGGTTTCATTTGAAATTTCTAGCTAGCTAGCTTTCAAGGGAAAGAAGAGATTCAAACGTCGATTTGATCCAGAAAGTCCAATTATATCATCTATGTTTATTCAAATTAAAATATAATGATACACTTTCGAGTTTTTTTATATTATATAAGACCTAATTCAAGCTACCGCTACCTAAATCTTTTCCCTTTTAAATGAAAGATGGAGAATAAAAATAAGATAACGGGCAAGCAAAACTTACAAACTCTGGTCTTTCTCGTGTACAAAGATCAAGGCCTGAGATGTCTCCACAATAGGACTTCACAAATCGACATAGCGTCGACACAACGTCGATGCAGCATCAACATGATGCGTGCGCATATGTTGTCAACTGTTTTTAGCCAAATTGAGGGTATGTGTACCTCCAGTATCGGGTAAACTTGAACATCAACAAATTCTTACAGTAGGTAACATATGCGCGCGCATGACGTTGATACTGCATCAACGTTGTGTCAATGCTATGTCACTTTGAAAAGTCCTGTTGTGGAGAGACCTTAAAAGATTTGCGGAGCAGAATCGCCTGCCACCGAAAGACACTCACTTACACCTTCCGTCTTCCGTTACCGTTTTCCCTGTACTCACTCTGTTTCCCGTCACTCTATGTCCGTCAACTCTGATATTCTGTTCTCAGCACTTCCGTCTTAAACAATTTCAATGTCTGTTCATCAAGCCTGATGTCATTTTGTCGTGATGTCCATCAAATTAAGACGCAAAGAACGAATCACCAAAAGAACTGTTAGAACGTGAACGTCAAATTTTTAATTATACTTCCCGCCTCGTTCTCGGGATTACCACCTACCACCACAGCTTCATTCGTTTCTTTGTGCTAGTTGACGCAACACATATAATCATAATTTTCCATTTTATCTTTTGGACTTCAAATTATGGGAAAATATAAACGTAAACAGTCCAGGGATATGGACATCATTGATCTGATACGTGGAGCGAGGAAAATGAAGGAAAAAGTGAAAAGTGATCGTCGTAGACGTTCGAAGAAGTATGAAGAATCTTTTGATTCTTCGGCGTCTCATGCTTCGTCGGGAAATTCTTCACGAAGCACTTCGCCAAGTTCATCAATAGGGGTATCCCGGAGCCCATTAAGAGACTCGCGACCTCCTTCACGATCACGAAGTTCGTCAAAGGTACGATCAAGGTCTCCCCGTCAAACAGACACCCTGCAAATCCCAGATCTGGTAAGTTTAATTTGTGGTTCTCTGGACGGCGAGGCTCATTCATAAGATGAGATGAGTGCCGCTCTACTCACTGGTTGAGCCTGTGGATAGGTACAGGACTAATCCAGTTATCTCATTGCAGAAGCCTCTTCTAAGGAGACGACAGTCAATGATAACCCACAAAATATAAATCGTCAAGCTAACGGCGTGGACAAGATGGCGGAAGCAAGCAACACGTCATCAGAACTGTACCGTGAGAGGTTAGGTGTACTGGGAAAGGATGCGGCCATTTCTAATACGCAAGAGGTTAAGTTACATCCCGATTTAGTCTCAAGATAGGATTTCTGGCTCAGGAACGGCCTTTCTACAGAAAAAAAGAGGAACTGCTCAGAAAATATCCTCGAAAAGCTAATATTTTTCTCGATACCCCGGAAATAAAAATTACTTGAATTTCTACCGGATACTGGTAAATTAGTCACTAAAATTCACCAGACGCAAACGGGGATTCGAAGGGCACTAACTGCACCAGGTTACAGTAAATCGGTTAAGTCTATTTTATATAAATCAAATAAGGGTACCTTTCTCTTCGGGGATGACGACCGAAAAAATTAATGAGGTAAATTCATTGGAGGAGATAAGTAAAGCCCTGAACCAACCGCCTTCTGGGAAAAAACCATATAATCAGAAGTCCGGGCATTTAAACTCGAGGAGCTCGTCCATGAGGATCCAAAAATCATCGTGGACGAGCTACAACCAAAACACCCAATAAAAACAACCATTTCAGAGATCTCAGCAAACATCATCTCAGCAGACATCCCGGAGACCGCAGTCGTCGAAACAGTCAACGGACAGATCTCGGTCATCGACACGCTACGGACGGAGATAGAGGTATGTTTTGCAGGACGTTTGAGAAATTTTCTCCCATTTTGGGAAATAATTACCGCCGGAAAATATGTCCTTCAGTGTGTGAAGGGATACCAGATTTCGTTCAAGCGGAAACCATGTCAAGCATTCGTTCCCCCTAACCAAAATTGGTCTGTTGATGAAGTCGGATCTTTAAGAACTGAGATTAATGACTTATTGAAAATAGGAGTGATCATTTGCTGCGAGTCAGAAAACGGGGAATTTTTATCGCCCTTCTTCCTCGTCGATCGGAAGAATAAATTAAAAAGATTTATTTTCAATTTGAAGAAATTGAATGAATTTATTGAAGTGCCCCATTTCAAAATAGAAGACGTTCGGGCGGCTTGTAAATTAGTTACAAAGAATTGTTATATGGCAAGTCTAGACGTGAAAAATGCTCATTACTTGGTTCCAATCGATGAGAAATTCAGAAAATTTTCAAGATTATCCTTTCAGGATATTCTTTATGAGTTTAATTGCTTGCCATTCGGTCTCAACATTAGCCCGTATGTGTTCACGAAACTTGTGAAACCCGTTGTGAGCTTTTTTAGGGGTAAAGGGCTTCTGTCTGTTGTCTATTTAGACGATTTTTTTTTTCTGGGTGTTTCTTTCGAAGATTGCTTACTGAATGTTCAAACATCGATTACATTACTTCAATCTCTAGCTTTCGTAATTAATTACGAAAAAAGTGCCCTAACTCCTACCAGAAGTTCGGAATTTTTAGGTGTCCAGTTGAATTCGAAGAATCTTACATGAGAATTACCTTCACAAAAGCAGGAGAATTTGATCTCTCTGATAGATTCCTTTTTGAGGAGAAAGTCCTCTACCATACGAGAATTTTCCCAGTTAATAGGAAGTCTCGTCTCTTGTTGTCCAGCAGTACCCTATAAGATGGGTTACACTTAAGCTATAAAACGAGCTAAGTTTCGAACTTCAATAATAGCTGATGGCAACTATGATGAACAGATGTCTTTGCCAATTTCTTTACACCCAAGTCTAATTTAGTTTATACAAAACTTACGTTTGGCACAGAGTTCAATACGTCAGTTCTCTTTTGAAAAGGAAATATTTTCTGACGCGACAAATTCGAGTTGGGGGGCATGCAGCGCCACCATCTTCACTCATTAAGTAGGCAAATTCGGAAATGGTGCGAGAGTAGAAGAATTTGGATTTACACCTCGTACAGCGCTTCGAAAGATAATGTTGAAGCAGACAGAGAATCTAGAATTCAAAACGTGGACACTGAATGGGAAGTAGCAGATTACGCCTTCCACAGGATTTTGTGAAAATTTTCCTAATCTCACAATTGACCTATTTGCATCCAGATTCAATTCTAAATGCAATGAATTTTGTTCTTAGAATCGCGATTGTGACGCCGTGGCTATTGACACCTTTACAATCTCTTGGAGAGACGAAAATTTATATGCCTTCCCTCCTTTTTCCATGGTTTTAAGAACCTTACGGAAAATAATAACTGATGATGCTTTCGGGATTGTGGTTGTTCCCTGGTGGACATCACAACCACGGTTTCCGCTTTTTCAATCTATGTTGATAGCTGAACCACTTATATTCTGCCCAAGCTCAACACTTCTTGTGTCTCCTTGTAGATCTCGTCATCATCCCCTGGCGGCTTCGCTTACTCTGGCTGTAGGGCGGCTATCAGGGTAAGTCATCGACAGAGGAATCTATCAGAATCGACATTGAGGATTTTAATGGCTTCCTTGGCAAATTCTACGATTAAGCAGCACGACAGTGCCTTAAAAAATTGGTGGAACTTCTGCGAAGAACGTGGATTGGATCCCTTTAATCAAGAAACTAGAAGTGTATTAGAATTTTTGAGCGATTCGTTCGACAAAGGTGCAGCATATGGCACCTTAAACACTGCTAAATGCTAAAATAGCGCTGATATCTTCCGAAGACCTGTCCGATGATACTATAGGTCGTTTTTTCAAGGGCATTTACAGATTAAGATCCTCACGTCCCAAGTATTCCAGAACTTGAGACGTCACACCTGTCTTGGAGAAGATCTCTATCTGGTTCCCTCTTGAGTCCATCAATTTCCAGAAACTTTCTGAAAAATTGATTACCCTATTAGCGCTGGGAACGGGCCATAGAATTCAGAATTTTTCTCTTATTGACATAAATTGTATTAGGTTCTCCAATAAAGGAGCAAAAATTCGAGTAGGTTCTATTATTAAGACTTCTAAGGTTGGAACCTGCCAGCCCTGTCTCATATTACCGTTCGTTGACGATAAACCCGAACTCTGTCAAGCTTCGACTTTACAGCGCTATTTGCACGTTTCAAAAAATTTGAGAAACAATACCTAAAACTTGTTTATAGCGATTAGAAAACCTGATGAAGCAGTAGGACCACAAATCCTTAGCCGTTGAATCAAGCCGGTCTTAACACAATGCGGGATAGACCAAGAATTTACTGCTCACAGCGTAAGGCATGCTGCGACTTCAACAGCCTTTAGAAGTGGTTTAGATCTAAGCAGTATAAGGAACACAGTGGTTGGTCCCAGCGCTCGTCGGTTTTTGCGCGGTTTTACAACCGACCGATTGCTCCAGCAAACGAAGGTTTTTGTAACGCTGTCTTAAGACATAGTTCATAATTCATGTATATCAATCTTTTTTTCTATGTTTTATATTAAAAACAACTACCGAAAATTGTCAACTCTAAATATCTACAATAGTAATCCCGAGAACGAGGCGGGAAGTATAATTGTACGATCAAACGAACTTACCTGAGTGAAGTTCGATCGTAATTATACGACCGCCTCGTTCAAAGGGATTACACCCACCCAAAAAATTTAATCCCCTCCCCCAAGTTCTTCCGTGACTCTTCCAGAACTATTATACAATTTTCTAGAACACTTTAAACTAAATGAAGCTGTGGTGATAGGACGCAAGGAAAGCAGGTGTCTATTCCCCAACGGAATGGATTGGTGATTTCGAGGTCATATTTTTAATATTTATTCCTTTGCTTTTCCTTAAGTGGCTGAAAAAATATAAACCGGTAATTGAGACATTTTTTTAACAATTGAAAGAACGAGAGAAGTAAAATACGATGTGAGTTTTTAGAGGGACTTAGTAGTATTTATATAAATATATAACGTAGTTATAAGCAACCCGCCGTCTTACGGTCTTGCGGGTCTAAGCCTAGGTGTAGAGAGATACCCCATACCAGGGTTTAATACCCAAATCTCGGCACCCAGCACCCAGTCTTGTGCTACCTACGCCGCATCTGGTTGATACCGTATCCCTTTACGTTCTCCAAACGACGCCATGGCGATCATCCAGGATCTACCTGGGATCACCCTGACGCCTTCTGGCAAAGTTCCAATTTCAACCTGTTCTCGGGGAAACCGACAAGATTCACCATCGCTTGTGGGCCAATAGGTCCCACCAACATTGGAAGTGGTTCAATAAACTATAATTACCCTCAAATTATATTTCTCTTATTGACCTCACCCTCTTCCCGACCGTCCAAACCCTTACCTTTCCCTTAATTTGCAAGATCTCTCTCACAAAAGAATCCATTTCCTGCAGAAAACAACCAACATAACCTCAAAATGATGAAACTTGTGAGGTTTTAAATGGGCTTAGTGATTTTTCTATAGAAAAATCCATTTCCCGCTGAAAACACCCAACATACATTCAAAATTGTGGAATTAGTCAGTTTTTGAAGGGACATACAGATTTTCCTATAAAATAATTCATTCCTCCAGAAAACACTCAACTTAACTTCAAAGTAACCGAAGTTGTGAGGTTCCAAAGAGACTTAAGGGTGTCGTTCCATTATTGCGTTTTCCTGCCATTTCTGAGGTCCCCGTTTTGTCACTAGGCATTTCAGCCCATGACATCCTTCTAGTCGTCCTCAGGCACTCTGTCATTGGCTGAAATGCCTAGTGATAAGACGCCGAACTAGGCAGAAAAACACCCATGTGGGACGGCACCCTTGGTGATTTTTTTATAAAATAATCCATTTCCAGTCAAAAACACCTAATATAATGTCAAAATGATAGAATTTGTGAGTTCTGAAAATGACTCAGTGATTTTTCTGTAAAAGAATTTACTTCCCGCTAGAAGCAACCCGGAACTCTGAATCCGATGGCATTTGCAGAAATATGAGGTGTGAGAGAGCCTTTACGCCTAATGTCATTGTCAACTGTTTCCAAAAGAACCACTTCTGATTAACGCCTGATTTTGACAGATTCCAAAGAAACCAGTTTCTCAGTAGAGCCGCAACATCATAGAACCCCTAGATTTTTCTGCGTGTTGCACCTCCAAGACGCCAAGTTTATGGTGAAAGAGAGGGAAATTTTGATGGTTAGAAAATTTTTCTTGGGAGGAAACGAATCGGATGATATTGAGAAGTCACGGGAAAGCTAGCCCATGTGACCTTAAGAGATTGCACTTAGCTCCATGCACGTGTCTTTTTCTAAGTGCAATCAAGCAAAATTTTTTTCCATATAAGAATTTATAATGAACGAAATTTGAAAATTTTCGACTCAAAATTATTGATGTGAAGTTTGATTTTAATATTGCAATTATATGCCAAACATAAAATCTCTAATTTATTCATAAGCATAAAATAAACTATACTTGTTTATAGCCTATTTATATCAATTAACTGCTGATTAAGCACTGTTTCTCAGGGAACTCAAGTTACGAATTTGGCCCTGATACAAATTTTCCGTAGAATTAATTACAAAAATTTATTTAGAGTTGAAAGGATCGCAACAATTCTCTCCGAATGTTTCCACTATCGTCCTCGATAGTCGGACTGGCAAAAGAATAACTTCATGTTTTTTTTTTCTTTCTATAGATTGAAAACTAATTAATCAATATCGAATTTGGATCAAGACTCAGTTTCTAATGTTCTTGAAATGTCTTGAAATAATCTTCTAATTTTTTTAAATCTGATACTCTGGAATTGCTCTATTATCTCTTGAATTATGGCTTTGCACTCCCACTTCGCTTTTTACTTGATAGAGGAAGCACCTTTCTTAATTAGAGAGTTGGTTTAGTTGATCGGATTCATTGACCTCGGAGTTCCGAGGTGGTACACTCGGTGGCGAAGAAGGTTCTTTTTGTATGATTGGCTCTTAATGATTAACCTCTGCATCTTCTTGAGCTGGGAAACTAGGACGCTTTCGGCACCTCTAGCAGGGATCAAGTTGTTCTCAGGTTAGACACCTTTCCACCTCCTGTTCTTTCGCTGACATTTAATATTCTTATCAAATGCTTCTTGTTTACAAAGATAGGAGAAATCTTTGTGATTTCCAAGTGTATCGGGGCTTCGTAGGTGAATTCGCTGGGATAGACCTGGATAGCGAGTCCGGGCAGCGTTATCTGTTCCGTTCGAAGGCTGCATTCTGGTAGTAAGCGTAATAGTCCGGCGTCGGGAAGCTTGATTGATAACGAATGCTGGCTTAGACATAAAACTTCGGCTGTTCTTACTTTTGAAATAGAATAGATCCATCTACCCAAGGTTTGAAGTGGAGTCCATTAAGATTGTTGAGTGCTAAATATTTTAATGTTGCATGTTCTCAACATCTCCTGTGTAAGATAAAGCATGAATTCGCTTTCGCAAATCTTGTAGATTGATTCGTGAATAGGGAGTTTTCTTCCCCAAAGAACATAATCCCTTATTCTTTTACAGTTGCTTAATTCTTGATAACTAAGAAGAAGGTTGGTCTTTTTAGAGTCCTCTAGTGCGATGTAAGGTACTTAAAATTGAATATAGGCTCTAGCGCTGTTATTTTCTCAGACTGGTTGTCTCACAGAAACTTAATGAATTTTGAATAATTTGTATTCACTTTTATCAATCAGAGGTATATCAAGGAATATCTTTATCTTGCCTTCATTGATCGTGATGGTGGTTTGAACTGCTTGTACAAGGTCATCAATACTAATTTTCGGTCAGGGCACAGGAAACGACGCCTTGGGGGCGAAATTCTGGATGTCCTTCAGGATAGGTTTTACTTGTTGAGTAGTGAGAAGCACGGGATCCAAAATTCTTGTCTTTGCTGCTCGAATAGAGCGTAAGAGTTGGGCTCCTGACTCGATGTAGTTATCCACGCCCATTCCTAGAGAGAGCGTTGTCTTGAAAAAGTCTTGGTGCATTCTGACATTGCCTGCCAATCGTTGATGTAATGACTTCGATGGCAAGTCGTGCCAAATCATCTTCATGATTTTTAAGTATTTTTTTTCATGTTCTTCTGCTTGGGGATGCAGATTTTCTAAATTTGCTTTAGTAATGTGCGTCTGTTGTTTCAATCGATAGCTGAGATTCTGCTGATTAGAGTTAAGATTCTGGATTTCTGCATCAATCTTCTTGCATTCTTCGTTGGTCATTAGCCCAGCGATAGAGTGTGAGACTTCTGCTATTAATCCATGAACAAAGAAGTACCTCTCTGATGACATCGCACTCCAATAGACAAATTTTCTCTACTCTGGATTTTGTATTAGACACTCAATTCGTCCATTTTTTGAACCAAGGTCTGCTGGATTCTCTTAGCTATGTCGAATTTATTCTGGTCTTGAGGATTGCTGAAATTCCTCTCACAGTCAGAATGAAGAATAGGCAAACACTGGTCCATTAGCTGGTTCATACGTTGCTCGTTAGCTGGAAGATAATCTGAGTTTCATTGAACATCTGGGAAGACAATTACTCTCCACACCGAGACTTTCCGACACAGACGATCCATCCTCTCGTAATATAGTCCAACGGATGAATGGAAGGGTTCATCTTGGTAGGTGATCTCACTCTGTTGATTAGATAGTCCGAGAAGATACAGCATAGCACACAGATGAAGAACCGTTTTGTGCATCTTGTCAAAAAGGAAGTCCTAGAAGGAAATAAACATTAGAGAACCTATAGTGTAAGGACATTCATATTCATGTACGGAATACTGAACATGAATACGGAATAGCTCACGAAACCCAATTTTTCACTTGTGGGTGTTTTTTGGAACCCCATAAAATATACTTATGAAAGCGAAATTTAAAAAGTAATTTTTGATTCCTATTCTATGGCTAATTGTACAGACAAATGTTGTGGGTCAACTCAATACACCTAGTATTGACGATTCTAAATAAAATTTACAAAACCGTCTTTTTTTCTTAACGGAAATACGTGTTAAACATCATGTGGATTGCGGAACCTTTAAATACACTGGGACTCCCATTTAGCGATGGTCTCGGGTATGGCAGCTGATGACCGTGACTCTGGTCCAAGAATTTGTATGATGTAAATAGTAAGAAGAAATGATGAACTCCGCTGACCTCTCACACCTCTTCCTCGGCTCCTTGGACTCCGTCATCAACGAATGCGACTCAACGGCAATCCTCTCTTTCGGGTCCTTGGACCCCTCATCAGCGAATGCAAGCTGACGGAGTTCTAGAAACATCGAATATGGGGGCCGTTTGAATCGGGGTATCAGTGTATAATTTAAGAAAAAAGTATGCTATATTTTTTTGTGGACTCGAAGAAATTTGAAGAGTGAGAGCATGCAAATTCAAAAGAAAAATTCCAACGCATTTTTGAACCACCCTACTGTGCTTATCTTTCTGAAAAGAGGATAGGACATGTGTTGAAGTTATATTAATAAGTTGAAAAAAGGAATAAGAAATAAGTCAAGAAGAAAATAAGGGACTAAACATACCGCTTGTTGGCAGTTGTGCTTCCGCTGATTTGTAGTTACATAGCACGCTTGTTGAGTAGAAACTGCCTACATGCGACGACTATAAAATATTCTCAAGCTGTGCTTTAAAGGGGATGCACAGATACTGACTATAAATGAGCCCTCAGAAATGTGAGGTATAGAAAAGAGACGTGCATGAGTAATTAAAATGTTAACCTGGTACTTATAAAAAAATAAGGTTACTATAGGTTCTACATACATTCATTAAATGAAATTATTCCCTCGTTGCCTACAAAAATGGAATTCTGAGAAGGATGCCATACTAACGATATGTGCACATTATATACCATTGAGTATGTTATTTACATTGTCTCTAATCTTATGATTCTTTGCCGATTATTTTGTTTGCAAATATAATTAATATACTCTTAGTTTTTTCATTTTTTTCAATTTTTCACAAGTCTTTAGAATGTTAACCTGGTACTTATCATAAAATATGGTTACCAAAAGGATTTACATAAGTCTTTTATTTTTATCACAAAGTAGAATATTAACCTGGTATTTATCAAAAAATGAGATTGCCAATGGGTTTTCACATACATTCAGGGAAAAGATACGATACCC
>JAUMHM010000050.1:10569009-10589507 GCA_032362435.1 Melikaiella ostensackeni | reverse complement strand
GTGGAACTATATATATAAACTCGAAAAAAATTCCACTGAATTTGAAAAATATTGCAATTGTAAAAGAAAATTCGCCCGGAATTCCGAGCGAATAGAATAGGTAAGGAAAGAATCGGATAAGTTAGGAAAGGAATCGGATAGATTAAGAAAGGATCTAATAGGTTACAAAGGGATAGGATCGAATAGGAAAGGTATCGGATAGGTTAGGTAAGGATATGATTGTGTAGGAAAGGATCGGATGGGTTGAAAAAGGATAGGAATCGGAAATTCACTATGAATTCGGTTTCAAAACGTTACGCGAATTTATAGTGAATTTCCGCGCGAATTTCGCCTGAATTATTTTCAGCTGGGCATGACTAAAACCTTAAATAATGAATAATAAAATCAATGCAAACAGACAATTCCAAACTTAGAACAATTTAAAATACTCACAGCTTCTCAGGAATCAAAATTCCAATAATGAAATCTATTCTTTAAGCATTTTAAACTAACAATGTAGCCTTTTGCAACAATCTTATCAAATTGAAACACTTTTCGACAGTCTTCAGCTGTATTCTTGATACAAATTCACGCATGTGATTAAATAGAACAATTGATGTAGAGAATCTTATGAGTAAAGAAATACTGAAAGATTTTTGGCAGGACAACATTTCGTTATCCGCATATCTGAAGAAGTAAAAACACGAACTAAAAATGAAATATGTGTTCTACGTACAGTCAAACTCAAATCAGCCCAGGTAAAAATAATTTGGGCAAAAGTTGCATTGAATCCGCGCGGAAATTCACTATGAATTCGCGTGGCGTTTTGGAAACGAATTTTCGCTCGAAATTCGGGTGGAATTCCAGGCGAATTTTCTTCTCGAATCGTAATATTTTTCAAATTCACTGGAATGCTTTTCGAGTAGAACTATATATATATATATATATATATAAACTCGAAAGAAGTTCCACTGAATTTGTAAAATATTGCAATTGGAAAAGAAAATTCGCCCGAAATTCCGAACGAATAGAATAGGTAAGGAAAGGATCGGATATGAAAGGATAAAATCGGATAGAAAATGATCGGATGGGTTAGGAAAGGTTCGGAAAGGAATGTGTTGAAAATAATCGGATAGGTTAGTAAAGGATAGGATCAGATAAGGTTAGAAAAGTATCGGAAAGGATCGTGTAGGAAAGGATAGGTTGGAAAAGTATAGGATCGGATAGGAAAGGAGTCGGATAAGTTAGGAAAGGAAAGGATAGGATTATATAGGAAAGGATCGAATAGGTTTTTTTTCCAGTTTCAGGAACACACCAACTTATCCGTCATCGTTTTTCGCAATGTTACGCTTAAATATTCACGCACTTTATAACCTCCCAAAAGTTGTAAATGTTTGAGCTGAAACATAACGTAAATCAACTTAGAAAAATTTCTCTCTTTCTCCAAAAGTACTAAAGAGAACAAAATTCACTACCACGAGTGTTTGGAACTTATTACATTACTTCCTATAGTTTATTCTTATGTCATTATACGACTACAAATTCTTGCCAGGTGTTCTCGTTCTGTAGCACTTTCGGACTTATCACTGTCGAGATCGTTAAATTCTTCAATACTTTTTAACGGGAAACCTTGCAGCGGCTTATAAAAATTGTCCTCAATTCGACAGTTGGCTACGTCATCCTTCGAGGCTTGCGCGAGCAGTGTTTTGATGTGACTGAGCAGAATACAGTTCTGTCTCTCTAAGTTCCTGCATAAACAATAATCGTAAAAGTTAGTACAAAAATAGAATAGAGAGAGTTTATAAGGGAGCTTCTATTAATTACGAAAGGCGTAGTTTGAAACCTTTGCAAGTATTTTGAAACCCCGTGAAATATTTAAAAATCTTATGAAATACCTTCAAGTTTTATAAATCCCATTAAAATTCCTTGATATCCATCAAAAATTGTGAACTAGCTAACTAAACTAACTAAATTTTATAAATCTTTTGAATTTTGTTAAAAAGGTGACCATACACATATACTGTAGTGTTTTCTTTTTTAAAAGTATAAAAATCTTCATAAGAAAGTGATTTTCACATTGTTCTTAAAGATTTTTTAACTTTAATAACAAAATGGAAAGATTTACCTAAACAGCTTTTGATAATAAAAAAATGTTTTATTTATACTTTCGGGTAATATTTGAATTTGAGTAATATATGTTTTCATTATTTATAACTGTAGTTATCCTATAAACTTCCCCTGATGAGGAAGTCTAAATGGGCTTCGAAACATGTTGGGTCCCCAGTAGTATAAAAAAGACGGAGAAAAGAAAGAGTGTGAGGATGGTTTTGGTTGATTCTTTCTTTTTTCTCCCACTTTTTTCTTTATGTTTGTGTACATATATTGTCCACCTGTCTCTAATGAGCCGAAAAAACGAGTAGTCAAAAAGTCCATTTTTGATTTATGAAATTTTTGGAGTGTTCTTTTTTGGTGCACACAAGGTTTTCATACGAGAGTGGATTTTGTTTCTATCTTTTGAAATTTCAAAAGAGAGACATTTAACAAGGATTGGTTCCCATCTGCAGGGTTGCCTATATATATTTGAAGATTTCTTTTAATTGAGATTTCTGAATATTAGCTCAATTTATTAAAAGATATCTATTTTACTTAAATCTTTTTGAAGGAGAAAGAACATTTTCTTCACATTAGCAATTCTTAGAAATGTGTTATGGGTTCGGATTATCAATTTTTTCCCTTGAAAAAATTGGAATAATCTGAACGGATTGGTTCTAAATCAACCGATTAGAATTAAATCTCTTCTCCACCAATTCAAACAATAAAATTCTTGTTGAGTTTTATTAAAAACAGTTGCCAAGAAACAACTCTTTTCAAAGTAGGCTCCTCATACTCATAAATATCTTACTATAATATTCCGTTTCTACTTGACGAGATTACCTGGAAATGAAATCTATTTTTCATTTATTGAAGAAAAACTGTTGTGGAATACCCTTGAACTTGAACAAATTATTATTAACGATTAAAACTTATGTTTTTGGGTATTACATGCATGGTTCTTTTACTGTAAAACCTGATATTACTGTCAACTGGCCATGCTAAGTATACTTATTGATTCACTCGAAGCACTGTCTAGGATACTTATTAAATTATTCAATTAAACAAAAAATTTATTTTCTCGACATCTTGAAAACAATTTCATGAGTTTAACAAGAAATCACAAATCTTTAATCATTTTTCGTCTTTGAGAAGAATCTTTTATGAAATAATAGGCATATTTTTTATGATAAGCCCACTAATATTTGAGAACGTTTATCTGTTATGGAATAGTGTCTAGTTAAATTTATAAAATTCTTTCAATATGGGAAGAATTCAGTGCATTCTCCACCAATTCAAACAATAAAATTTTTCTCGAATTTTATTGAAACAGTTACCAAGAAACAACTATATTCAAAGTAGGCTTTCCATTCTCATAAATTTCTTACTATAATCATTCTTTTCTACCTGATGAGATTATTTAGAGATGAAATATATTTTTCACTTTTTGTACAAAAACTGACAAAAACTGTACAAACAATAAAATTCTTGTTGACTTTCATTGAAACAGATACCAAGAAACAACTATTTTTGAAGTAGGCTTCCTATTCTCCTAAATGTTTTACTATAATATTCCGTCTCTACTTGATGCGATAACTTGGAAGTGAAATCTATTTTTAATTTTTTTTGTACATAAACTGTTATGGAACACCCTTGAAATTCGAACAAATAATTTTTTATCATTGAAACTTGTATTTCCGGGCAATGCATGCATGACTCCTATACTACAAAACTCAATATTATTATCAATTGGTGATGTTACTTATACTGATTGATTTATTCCAAGCACTATCTGGGATACTCTACAAATTATACAATCTCAACAAAAATTTAATTCTCTAGATGATTTGAAAATAATTTTATAAGTTTAAAAAGAAGTCCCAAATCATTAATTATCTTCCATCTTTCAGAAGCATCTTCTATAAAGTAACAGTTATATTTTTTTTAATGACCCAGGAATATTCAAAAATATTTATCTGTTATAGAATAGTGTCTGATTGAATTTACTAAATTCTTTCAACATGGGGATAATTCAATGCCTTCTCCACCAATTCAAACAATGAAATTCTTGTTGACTTTTATTGAAACAGTTACCAAGAAACAACTATTTTTGAAGTAGGCATCCCTCTCTCATAAATGTCTTACTATAATATTCCGTTCACACTTGATGAGATTACTTGGAAATGAAATCTATTTTTCATTTTTTGTACAAAAACTGTTATGGAAGGCCCTTGAAGTTCGAAAAAATAATTTTTTATCATTGAAACTTGTATTTCCGGGCATTACATGCATGATTCCTCTACTACAAAACCCAATATTATTATCAATTTGTGATGTTATTTATACTCATTGATCTTTTCTGAGCACTGCCCAGGGCACTTCTCAAATTATTTAATCTATACAAAAATTTTATTTTTAATATAAGTTGAAAGTAATTGTGTGAGTTTTCTGAGAAATTTCAAATCTTTAATTATTCTCCGTCTCTTAGAAGCATCTTTTATAGAATAATAGGTATATTTCTTTTAATTGACCCCAGGAATATTTAAAAATATTTATCTGTTAGAGAATAGTGTGTAATTAAATTTATAAAATTCTTTCAATATGGGCATAATTCAATGTCTTCTCCACCAATTCAAGCAATGAAAGTCTTATTTAATTTTTTTGAAAACAGTTACCAAGAAACAACTTTTTTCAAACTAGGCTCCCCATACTCATGAATGCCTTACTATAAAATTCCGTTTCTACTTGATGATTTTACTTGGATGAAGCGCTCGGAGATATTTGTCGAATGATTTCCTTTTTTCTGAATTACCATTTGACCTGCTTTTCATTTCCCAAATTGTCACTTGATCTAATATTTAATTTCAAAAATCACCATATATCCATGTATCACCAATTATGGCAAATAATAATTCGTGTAAATGAATTTCAGGACAAGTGGCAATTTCGATAGATAAAAATTATGTTGAACAGGAGATCGGAAAAATTAATATTATGCTGACAATTTGTTCGAATGGAAATTAGGGCAATCACAAGATCGGCGAAGAATAAATTAGGTCAAATAAGAAAACGGAGAATATACTGCCAAATTGCGAATAGGAAAAATATAAAACTGAATATTGCATTTCCGTCAATAGCTGGATTAGGGCAAGTAACATTCGGGTCAATTATTATTATCTCTCTATTATATCATTATTTCCATCTAATACGAATCTTACGAAGTGAGTAATTAAAATAAAATTTATATGAATTGCTGGTCTTCGTTATTTATAATGTGTCCCTTTCGGGAACACCCAAAAAGTTCATAAATCAAAATTGGACTTCGAGACTACCCAATTTTCCGGCTCATTAGAGACAAATGTATAATAAATGTACAAACAAAAGAAAGGGAGAGAAAGGAAAGAGTTAACAAAAACCGACCTCATAGTCTTTCTTTTGGCCGTCTTTTTTATACTACTACGACATATTTCGGAGCCAATTTAGACTTCCTCATCAGGGGTAATTTATAGGATAAATGAAGTTATAAATAATGAAACATATATATTTATTTAATTCAAATATTACCTGAAAGTATAAGTAAAACATTTTTTATCATCAAATGTTGTTTGGGCAATCTTTCCGTTTCCTTATTCAAATCAAAAATCTTTAAGATCAATGTGAAATTCAGTTTCTTATTGAAATTTTTTTTATTTTCATAAAATAGTAAACACTATAAAGTTATGTGTATCTGTGCATTGCAGCCTTTCTCAGCCAAGTTTAAGTAGATTTATCAACTTTGATGATATTCTCATTAAAAGTTTCTTTGTTATATTTTTTGTTGCAGTCAAAACATATTTTCTTGTTAATATGAAATATCTTTTTTGGAGAAACCCCATGAAACTTGCATTCTATTAATAATTCCTTTCGTAATGCATTCAATCTAAGCTTTTACTAATTGAATGAATTCTTAGATACACCTACACCGGACTTTCAGTAACATCTATCATAAAATCACATTCCACCAAATCTTCATCAATTACACTGAAAACTATATTAACAAATACAGGGAAATGAGTATAGACAAATTAATTATTTCATGTAACTTCCTGCGTATGAGGTCCAAAAAAGTTCAATCTCAAGTTTTGCAAACACTTCACCACAGCACTAATTGAATAAACATTTATTGGCAAAGATTAAACAACATCCTTGTAGGCATACTCGTACGCGTACGTGCCCTTCTGTTCGTTCGTGAATGCTTTGTCGCTTGGATCGTTTATTGAAAAAAGTTCGTAGTTTGTATCAATAAAACAGTTCAATCAGATCTCACGTCTTTTTACTGAATCCACATAACCTATATATCTGTGGTTCTAATAATAAAGTAAATGCAGAGCTTTTACAAATTGCATTAAAAACTGCTTTCAACAAAAAATTTAGAAAAAAAAAGTCAAGTACGGCAGTAACTTGGAGGAAGAGAACAAGAAAGTGCAACAATGTCCCAAAATGGTCATTAATCAATTTAGTAAATTGAACAATGTAATCCTATGATGAAATTATAAATATTTACATAGGTTCAAGAACAAAATTTTGGAAATAATAAAGAAGAATTCAAAGAAAATCAATCAGTGTATTAGACAGAGTTTGTTTTATATGTTCTACTGTTAATGTATATTATCTATGCATGTGATAATAATAAATTATATCTACTTCTAATTGCCCTCTCCCATTTGTCATCTCATATTCTATTCCCAGAACGTATGTATGTATGGAGACATAATTTATTATGAAACATAATATTTTTCTAATATTTAATTCTTTCCCCTGTTTGTTCTTTATTTTAATTGTATAAACATTATTACACAAAAAGGAATACTGTCGAATACGCTGATTGATTTTCTTTGATTCAATTCTTATTATTTCCAAAACAAACCAAAAACGACAAATGCAGATAATGAAATGTTTCATTTCTCATTTATAAATATAATTAAAACTGAGCTTCACAATTAGGCTCAAAACAATTTGACTAATAATGGTATTTTCATGACCATATTAGTGCCCAGAATATTAGAATACATCTTCAAGTAATGGTGTGGCCAACTCGAAAGGGATACCTTTTCTTAAAATACTGGGAATGGGGTCAAACATAATTGAGATGTAGATTTTCTGCGTCTGAGTATGGCCAACTCATAAACAGGAAGCTTTTTTTGAATACTGGAAATCGAGACAAATATAATTCAGAGGTAGATTTTGGTGAGTTTGGGTATGGCCAGCCAAAAACGGGTGGTTTTTTTAACATGCTGAAAATGGAGTCCAATATAATTAAGAGATAGATTTTACTGGGTTTGGGTATGGCCAAATATAAACGAGCGACTTTTTTAGATACTGAAAATGATGTCAAATATAATTAAGAGGTAGATTTTTCTGAGTTAGGATATAGCTAACGATAATCGAGTGTTTTTTTTAATATTGGAAACGGTGCCAAATATAATTATATTTTGTCGAGTTAGGGTATAGCCAACCATAAACGGATAGTTTCTGTTTAAAATACTGGAAATGTAGTGAAATATGACTGAGGGGTAGATTCTGCTTAACTTGGGTATGGCCAACTATATTTGTGTGGTTTCTTTTGGAATACTTCAAATGGGGACAAATACAATAGAAATGTAAGCGTTGCCAAGTATGCCAGGTTGCCGAGGTATGGCCAACTATAAAAGAAAGTATTTTTGAACTTTTGACCTTGATGGTTACATTTGCGAGTATTTTTATGTCCATTTTCGTAATCAACGCATGAAGATGCATCAATTTACGAGGCTGGAAAGGGGTAGAGCGCTACTGGAAACGGAGTAGCGGTGTGTTTCCACTTACCTCTATCCTTTCCCAGTGTCGCTCTTTCAACAAAAACGTTATCTCGTATAATATCTCTTTTGAGTCTAATACGCGCAGCAAAAAGAAGACTTATATGTTTGCAAAGTTCTTTTTTTCATGTTGTCCATGTTCCACTATAACTTCGGACAGGATTAACGTATCAGGATGATCTTTTCCAAACTTCAGGTAATGATAGTCGGAGCGATATAGGCACACAAAGATTTGCGTTTGTCTATCACAGCCAAGTAGAACCTCGAAAACGTTAAATCGAAAATTGATTTTTCATCAACGACTTTGTTTATGTTTCACTATAACTTTGGAATCGTATAAATCGTATATTATTTCTGAAAAGAATCGCAAGGGAATTTTGAAAAGCGCATACATCTGACAAGTTCAAAATATCCTATTTTGATGTATTTTGATATGCTGATAACGCATATGGCCATAAAAATACCCCGAGAAATTATCTTTATGGTCGACAGTTGAAAAAACTACGGAATTTAAATAAAAATGCAAAAAGAGGCATTCTAGGAGCTAAGGGAGTAGAGTCTTTGTTAAAGGGGACTGAAAAAACCACCCGTTTAAAGTTTGCTATACCTCAACTTGGCGAAACATGATTATATTTGACACCATTTTCAGTATTTTTTTTTAGAAACCACCCACTTATCGTTATCCATACCCCAACTCAGCAAAATCTACCTCTCAATTGTATTTCATCCCATTTCCTGTGTGTTCAAAAACTGCCGGCTTATAAAGGGCCATACAGCAACTCGGCAAAATCTACCTCTCAATTAAATTTGAATCCGTTTTCAGTGTTATGAAAAACAGACCGTTTATAATTGGCCATACCCCAACTCAGCAAAATATACTTATATTTAACCCCATTTCCACTTTTTAAAGAAAATCATCCGAAATAGTTGGCTATACCCCAACTCGGCAAAATATAATTATAGTTGACACCATTTACAGTATTTCTTCTTATAACCACCCGTTTAGAGATGGCTATACCCCAACTCGGCAAAATCTACATCTCAATTACATTTGACCCCATTTCCTGTATTTTTAGAAACCACCCTTTCATAGTTGGCCATATCCCAAATCGGCAAAGTATAATTATATTTGGCTCCGTTTCCAGTGATTGAAAAAAATCACTCGTTTATAGCTGGTCATACCTCAACTCGGCAAAATATAATTATGTTTGACCCCATTTCTAGTATTTTTTTTAACCACCCGTTTGTAGTTGGCCATACCCCAACTCGGCAAAATCTACCTCTCAATTACATTTGACCCCATTTCCAGTAGGTTGAAAAACCGCCCGTTTATAATTAGCCATAACTCAGATCAGCATAATATAATTATATTCGACCGCATTCCAAGAGATAAAAAAAATCACCCGTTTATAGTTGGTCATACCCCAACTTGGCAGAATATAATTATGTTTGACCCCATT
The DNA here is from genome assembly GCA_032362435.1 of Melikaiella ostensackeni. Taxonomy (NCBI): domain Eukaryota; kingdom Metazoa; phylum Arthropoda; class Insecta; order Hymenoptera; family Cynipidae; genus Melikaiella; species Melikaiella ostensackeni. The sequence goes on along the minus strand of JAUMHM010000050.1, from coordinate 10,580,146 downwards.
TCTAATATTTTGGAAAACCACCCGTTTACAGTTGGTCATACCCCAACTCAGTAAAATCTACATCCTAATTACATTTGACTCCATTTCCAGAAGGTTGAAGAACCGCCCGTTTATAATTAGCCATAACCCAAATCGGCAAAATATAATATATTTGACCGCATTCCAAGAGATCAAAAAAAATCACAGGTTATAGTTGGTCATACCCCAACCTCAGGTCGGCAGAAGATAATTATATTTGAACGCATTTCCAGCGATTAAAACAAATCAGTCGTTTACAGTTGGCCATACTCCAACTCGGCAAAATTTACCTTTTAATTATATTTGACCCCATTTCCAGTATGTTGAGAAACCGCCCGTTTATAATTGGCCCTACCCCAAATCGGCAAAATATAATTTTGTTTGACTACGTTTCTAGTATTTTGAAAAGCTGCTTGTTTATAGTTAGCCATACCCCAGTTCGGCAATATCTGCATCTCAATTATATTTGACCCGATTTCCAGTACTTTGGAGAACCGTAAGTACATAATTGGTCATACTTCAACTCGGCAAATTGTAAATATGTTTAACACCATTTCTAGTATTTTGAAAAGCCACCCGTTCGTAGTCGGCTATACGCCAACTCGGTAAAACATAATTATGTCTGACCCCATTTCCATTATTTTATAAAACCGCCCATTTATAGTTGGCTATACCCCAACTCGGCAAAATAAAATTTTGTTGGACCCCATTTCTAGTATTTTGAAAAACCACGCGTTCATATTTTTGCATACCTCAGCTCGGAAATATCTGCATCTCAATTATATTTGACCGACTTCCAGTATTTTGGAGAACCGTCCGTATATAATTGGTTATACTCCAACTCGGCAAGTTATAATTATGTTTGACCCCATTTCTAGTCTTTTGGAAAACCACCCCTTTACAGTTGGCTATACCCCAACTCGGCAATACAGGTATATAATTATGTTTGACCGCAGTTCTTGTCTTTTGCAAAATCACCCGTTTATAGATTGCTTTACCCCAACTCGCAAAATATAATCATGTTTGACCCCATTTCTGGTATTCTGCAAAATCACCCGTTTATAGATGGTCATACCCCAACTCGGAAAAATATAATTATGTATGACCCCATTTCTAATATTTTGAAAAAACCACCCGTTTACAGTTGGCCATACCTCAACTCGGCAAAATCTACCTCTTGATTACATTTGACCCCATTTCCAGTAGGTTGAAAAACCGCCCTTTTATAATTAGCCATAACACAAATCAGCAAAATATAATTATATTTGACCGCATTCCAAGAGGTAAAAAAATCACCCGTTTATAGTTGGTCATACCCCAACTCGGCAAAATATAATTATGTTTGACCCCATTTCTAATATTTTGAAAAACCACCCGTTTACAGTTGGCCATACCTCAACTCGGCAAAATCTACCTCTTGATTACATTTGACCCCATTTCTAGAAGGCTGAAAAACCGCCCGTTTATAATTAGCCATAACACAAATCGGCAAAATATAATTATATTTGACCGCATTTCAAGAGATCAGAAAGAATCACCCATTTACAGTTGGTCATACCCCAACTCGGCAGAATATAATTACGAGTATGTTTGACCCCATTTTTAGTATTTTCTAAAACCACGCGTTTGTAGTTGGTTATACGCCAACTCAGCAAAATATAATTATGTCTGACCCCATTTCTAGTATTCTGAAAAACCATCCGTTTGCAGTTTACCATACCCCAAATTGGGAATATCTACCTCTTAATTATTTTTGACCTCATTTCCAGAATGTTGGAAAACCGACCGTTTATGATTGGCCATACCTCAGATCGGCAAAAGATAATTATATTTGACCGCTTTTCCAGCGATTAAAAGAAATCAGTCGTTTATAGTTTGCCTTACCCCAACTCGGCAAAATAAAATTATGTTTGACCATATTCCCAGTATTTTGAAAAACCACCCGTTTATAGTTGGTCATACCCCAACTCGGCAAAATATAATTATGTCTGACCCCACTTCTAGTATTTTGAAGAACCACCCGTTTACAGTTGGCCATACCCCAACTCGGCAAAATATAATTTTGTTTGACCCCATTTCTGTTATTTTGCAAAACCACCTATTTATAGTTGGCCGTACCCAACTCGGCAAAATCTACATCTCAATTATATTTGACCACATTTTCAGTATTTGGAAAAATCGCCCGTTTATAAATGGCCATGCCCAAACTTGGCAAAGTATAATTATGTCTGACTCCATCTATAATATTTTGAAAAACCACCTATTAATAGTTGGCCATAACCCAACTCAGCAAAATCTACATCTCAATTATATTTGACCTCATTTTCTGTGTTTTGAAAAACGACACGTTTTCGAATGGTCATACCTGAAGTCGGTACGACATAATTATGTTTGATCCCTTTTCTGGTATTTTGAAATACCACCGGCTCTCATTTGGCTATATCATATACATAAACAGTAGCCCGAGTAAAAATTCTTCGACTTGGTTCCGACTTGAATTGCCCCCTATCAAGACGCAGTGGAGACTAAGTGAATACATATTTCTATATCTATTTCTATATCTATTTATATCTATATCTATTTCTATATACCTATATCCTTGTCCTCACGTCGAACTCAAGTCTAAGTCGAGTCGAAATGAAGATGAAGCATTTTCACTCGGTATTAATATAACACTGCCTAATACACTGATTAATTTTCTCTTACTTCCTTTTTATTATTTCTTATATTTCAATCTGGAGCGTATGTAGATATTAACTTATTTTATTAAGGAAAAACATTATTCAATACCATAAATAGAATAATGGCCATTTCGGACCCTTCTTGCACATTCTTGTTTTCTACATTGGAGTTTCTGGCGCATTCAACTTTCTTATTTAATTTTTTTTTGCTACCCTTTGGGCTAAAGAGGACCACTGGAAATAGGGTAGGGGTGTCTTTTACTTACCTCTACCCTTTATCCAGTATCGCTCTTTCAACAAGAACGCTATCCCGTATAATATCTCTTTTTCTAACTTTGGGCTTGAAAGAGACTATTGAAAATGGGGTAGAGATGTGTCTTTACTTTTGACTACATTTTTTCTAATCTCGCTACTGCAAAGGGGGTATGGTGTGATCCTACATAACCCTACCTTTTTTTAGTATAGTCCTTTGATGAACATGCTACCCCTTTGCCCTAAGAATGCCTCTTTCGGCATTCTTATTTTTAGAAAGTTTTTTTTTCAAGATTTGATCTTTAGGATGAATTTTACGAGTATTTTTTTGGTCATTTTTGTAATCAGCACTTAAAAATACATCGATTTGCATAAGAAGCTTCGATAATACATAAGGTATGTGCTTTTTGGAACCTCACCGTAGCACATTTCGGAAGCAATTTGTAATTTATACCTGGGTTTCACGGACGCATCTGATATTGCACTAGTTCTCAATTTATTCCGGAATGTTTCATGCAAATCGGTCAATAATTGACCGAGATCTCAAATACGGGTGGAAAAAATCGATTTTCAATGTAAGATCATCATGGCTATACTTGATTGTGATTCGCAGGAGTGAATTTTTATATGCCTATGTCACTCTTTCTATTATTACCTGCATTTGAAAAAAATCATGTCAATATGTCAATTCTATTAAAAGTTACAGCAGAACATTGAGAACAAACAAAAAATTGACAAACATATGAGTCTTTTTTTGCTGCTCGTATTCTACTGAAAACACCCACTAAACATAAATATTAGCAGAATTCAATCTAAAAGGTTTTAAATTATGGAATGCAGATTTCTAGCTACTCTTGATCAAAATATGAAGCGAAAACACTAAGAAACATATCAGGAAAGGGGAAAAAGACCCACCACAGAAAAGTATTAATAGCATTCAATTAAAAAAATTTTTGATTGTAAAATAATAATTTTTACTTGCTTTAAAAAAAAATTTAATTCTCTACAAATTTGTTCATTCATCTGTGAATTTCAATTCGGAATATGGTCGAAACTGATAAATTAGTGTAAACGTAAAGACTGAACTTCACTATAAAAATATAACTTCTGAGGTTTTTTTTTTAATTCTCAGAAACAATAAACACTTTATGACTCAGTTTCAGGTACAAAATTTGTTTTTTAATGGCTTTTTATTGATTCTACAAAGTTTCATGAAAACCAGTCAATTATTGACGAAGATGTACAATACAAGTCCAGAAAATCTATTTTCCATATAACATTTTCGTAATTATATTTGGCTGAGATTGACAAGCATTAATATTTATCAGCCTATGTCACTCGGACATTCATTATCCACATTTCAAAATTTAAAAAATCATGCCAATATCTCAATACTATCAAAAGTTATGATGAAACATAAAGAACAAAAAAATATTGCAAACATATAAGTCTCCTTTTTGCTGCGCGTATTCGACTAAAAATATGAAGTGTCAGAAGCCTCACATCAAAAGCATTCTCTTCTTAAAAGAGGAACCTTGTGAGGAAAAATTAATTTTGTCTATGATTTTTACATTCTCATCTCAATGAGATGGTATTGGTCCCATGTGAAAATTGACTTTCGCGGATTTCATCAAATCTCTACGTTTTCTGTTTCACTGACTAAGAGAAAAATGGATTTTACCTCGGTGTCTGTCGTTTTCGCCATCTGTAAACACGATAACTTACGAAGGAATTATCTGATTGGATTATTCTTTGAGACGCTGCTTTAAGGCCTAAAAAGTAAGGACAAGTTCGTTAATCAACCATTTTCACCCAACGATTCTGGTTTTATCCATCGAAAATGCAGTTTAAGAAATTAAAAATTCCATTTTCCAGCAAAACCATACGATATACGAAAAAAATGTTCGAGGCGAAATTGTTCATCACCAAAATTGCTACAAATTTCTTCTTAACTACTTTTTCGATGAGATCCATAGTTTTAGTTTCAATCATGAAGAATGTTATCAATAGAAAATAACTCCACTTTCCAAAAAAACTATACGAGATATTTTTGAAATGTTAAGAAGCAAAATTGTTCTTCCCAAAAAGATCTACAAATTTTCTTGGAGATATTTTATTGATGACGTGTACAGTTTTTGTCTTAATCGTAAAAAATGTTAGTAAGAATGAAAAATTCCATTTTCCGGTCAGACTATGCAAGATTCGAAAAAATGCTATCAAACTAATTCGTTTTTCTCAGAATGATCTGCAAATATTATCGAGACAACTTTTCATTACAACGCATAGCTTTTGTTTTAATCGTGAACAGTAAAATTAAAAATTAAAAATTTCAAGAAAAATAATACGAGATACAACAAAATGTTTGATGACAAAATTTGGATCGGAAAAAGGTCTAAAACTTTCTTATTGATCATTCTTCCGTGAGATAAGCAGTTTTCGTTTTAATCGTGAAAATATGCATATATGAATATATTAATATGAAAATTGAACGCATGAACGCAATATGAGAATATTAATTAAACAAATTAGGCTACAGATATTATTATAAGATAAATTTACTATGATACACTTCAATATAATATAGAAAATTTCGCGTTTTGGAGCGATACAGTAGATTTCTGTTTCACAGTGTCGTGAAAAAATCTCCTATGATTAGTTGTTATCAACCTTGATAATAATATAGATTTCTTGTTATGTGATTATAGGTCTAAGTCAATTAAAATTTTTCTCTCATTCATGTTTTTAATCTTAAAATTCAAAATTGCTATATAGAAGTAGGAATTTTCTTGCACAACTGGACTGATTAAACATAAACACAGTAGATAAATAAGAAGAAGAAAAAGAAAGTCAAGAGGAGGAATTTTGAAATCAAGTTGTAACATGAAATGACTGTCTTTTCATTCCTTCTGACTTGTCGCTGGATATTAATTTTTATGAGGAAATGAAATTGCGGAGTGAAAAATCAAATTTCCGGCCAGAGAATACAAAAGAGCAGGGCGACGTGTGCTGAAGTACAAATGGTTCGAACAGAAGGCAATTCAAGAAAAATCTAAGCCCGCATCGCGCACGTGTGAGACGATGAGGTTTTGATTTGTCGACTCTTGTAGAGCAAACAAGCAGTGGGCGAAATGAGAGTCTTGGTGGTCGAGCAACTTTTCGCGCCTCAGGCTACTTCCTCTTCTGGCGATTAAAGTCAAAAAGGAAGCAAGCTAAAATGAACATTATCGGATCAAATATCACATTCATGAAATGAAATTTGTGCGAATAAGATTATTATTATCCTTTACAACATTTGAAATTAGATTATGGGCCGATTTTGACAAACGTTAGTTTCCGACCTGCAGCTGTGATATGAAAGTTTGTCAAATGATTAACAAAAAAATTGGCCCAAATCTTCAAAGCCACTTCTGTAAAAGAAAACAAGTAAAAAAATTTGACATTTTTTTTTAGTTGAAAGATCCATTATCATTTTTTTCAAACAGTTGCATTCAGCCACAGCTCATGGCATTCGAGCACGTTCGCATGCATGCAGCATGGAAGAGAAATATCAGCTTTCCTATTTTGTTCTATAAATCTCTTTGGCACTAAAAATTAATTATTTCTTTCTAAAAGTGTTTCTTTAGATTTACCCTATAAATTTTCAAGCAAAACAGACATATCTTTGACAAAATACATGAATTTTCGAATAAAAAAGAGAAATATCCAACCAAATAGTTGAATCTTTAACTAAACAATATAAATTTTGAACCAAAAATGGAATGGTTAAATTTTCCTTTAAAGAAATGAATGTTCAACCAAAAAAACGTTAACAAAATAGTTAATTCTTCAACGAAAGAGATAAATTCTCAACTAAAATGATGAATCTTCAACAAAAAAAAAACATTCTCAACAAAGTAGTTCAACTTTCAACCAAGAATGATGAATTCTCAATGAGAAAGGCAATAGTTGAAATTTCAACATGAAAATATTTTCATTTTGTATCAAATACAGTTGAACTCAACCAAAGAACACGACTTTTCAACAAAAGACGTAAATTTGAAACCAAAGAGATAAATTTTCAACCAAGAAGATAATTTTGTACCAAAAGAAGACGAATTTTTAAGAAAATACATGAATTTTTTTTCAATTAAAAAAATAATTTAGAACGAAAAAAAAGATGATTTTTTTAACAAAAAATGTAATAATTGATATTTGAACAAGAAAATATTTTTATTTTATATCAAAAACAGTTACCTTCAACTAAAAAACAATTTTTCAACAAAATTGTTGAATTTGCAGTCAAGACAGAAAAAAAATCAAACAGATTGTTGAAGTTTCAAGCCAAAAAGGCGAATTTTCAACAAAAATGATGATTCTCAACCAAATAATAAAATTTGTATCCAAAAAAGTTTAATTCTCAATGAAAAATTTAATGTTTCAAATTTCAATAAAAAAAGACAAATCTCCAACGAAATGGTTAAATTTGAAAGCAAGGAGATAAATTTTTAACCAAGAACATAATTTTTTACCAAGAAGATGAATTTTAAACAAAAACATAATTTTCTACCAAAAAGACAAATTTTCAAAAAAATACATGAATTTTCAACATGAAAAGGTCAGTAATCAACCAAAAATGCGAAAATTAGATTTTTAATTAAAAAAATTAATATTTAATGGAAAAAGATGAATCTTCAGTGAAAAATGTGATACTTGATATTTTAACAAAAAACAGTTTAATTTTGAATCAAAAACAGTTATATTCAACCAAGAAAATAATTTTCATCGGAATAGTTGAATTTTCATTCAAGAGAGAAATAAAATCAACCAGATTGTTAGAATTTTAGGCCGAAAGGCCAGTTTTCAACAAAAAAGTTGATTTTCAACCAAATAATAAAATTTTTATCTAAAAAGACAAATTCTCAATGAAAAATGTAATAGATGAAATTTAAACGAGAAGAGACGAATTTTCAAACAGATTGTTCAATTTGGAACGAAAGAGATGAATTTTTTATAAAATACATGAATTTTCAGTTGTAAGAGATCAATTTTAAACAAAAAAGTTGAATTTGAAACCGAAGAGATGAATTTTCAACGAAGAAGATCAATTTTTTTACCAAAAAATACGAATTTTAAACAAAATATATGAATTTTCAACTTAAATAGATCAATTTTCAATTCAAAATGTCATAGTTCAATTTTCAGTTGAAAACATTAATTTTCAACGAAAAAAGATGATGCCTCAACTAAAAGTGTAATAGTTCATATATTTCAACCAAAAAAAAATTTAATTTCGAATCAAAAACAGTTTAATTCAACCAAAGAACTAATCTATGGCTATCTGCCGCCACAATTTGAATAGTTGAAATGAAAAAATAGTTGTAAAAGCAAAAAAATTACCTGTCATAAAAAAGACTTGTGAATCACATTTCGTAAGTACCTAAAAAAGTAACGATTTTTATAGTTACTGTTACTAAAAAAAATGTAGCTAGTTACCAATTCATTAATGACTTACAAAAGTAATTTCGTTACCGCTTTCGTTACCAAAAAAAGTAACTAGTTGAAACGAACTAGTATCTTTTCATGACTGGTTACCGCATACGTAAAATGAATAAATATTTTATAGTAAAGTTGAAATGAGTTCGAAAAATGAAATTATCAATTTTTGTCTGAAAAATAAAGTGAACCTTACTTTTTGTCAAATTAAAAATAGGAAGTATCCCTGAGATTTTTTTTGTCCATTCAGAAAATACTCACATTTGTCGTGTTCATTTTTCTTTAATGGGAATTAACCCCTGCACCGCTAATCGACAAATTTCTTGAATCGAGCTTTTGATCTATAACTTTGTTTTTTTTTAACAACTTTAGAAAATTGTGCTAAAAAATCTTTCTCGAAACTTTGAGAGTGCCAGAATTTCTGACAACACAGCTTCTAACATTTCAACATTTATTGTATCTCAAAAAATAACTGTAAAAAGGTTATAAAATCAGTAATCTTGGAATAAGTGAAAAAATTGCGAAGAATACCACATATATTGACTTTTAATATTTTCTTCAAAATATAATACAATGTTATTCAATTTTTAAAGTTTCATCTTGTTATTATGGCTTTGGAAATGGATCCAATAACTGCGAAAGCTTTTCATAATTACTGAAGTTATAATTTTTAAAATATGATAAATTACTATAAAATACTAAACTTTCTTAATATTGAATTATTATCCTTGTCCTTGAAAAAAATCTACTTGTTTCAATTCTCAGTTTCTTATCAGTTTACCTCTTTCTTCTTAAAATTAACACTGTATCTCTGAATATATAATAATTTACGTACTAGCTCGGCCGTAAAAGTTATAGATTAGGGAAGTATTTGATCTTTTTGCAGAATTTGTTATTTTTCGAATTTAATCACCGTTAATTGAACTGGAAATCCTAAAATAAAGATTACACTCATAACACTATCCCACAACACTATCACTATCTTCTGTCTCATCTTCTTATCAACATCTTATAATATATTTTTAACATAAATAAAGATTAAAAATATTGATCAAATTTTGTAATCCTAAAATCTCTATGTAACTCTTCAGTGTAATTTTATTTCAAATTCTTAAGGCATGGTAGGCTTAGGGCATATCGATCCCATGGTTTAAGTATGTATAGTTAAAGTTTCCGACTCCACATTATGTAGGTAATCCCAGAATTTATATTTTCACTGCTCCACTTAGTAACTTAAGAGCGAAGAGAAAATGAAACGTACTCCTGAGTCAACAACTTAATCTCACAGTTGATTCAAGAGCAATTTGGCAAATCAAGAAATGAACGCGTGTCTTAAACAATTATTCATTTTTCAATTTCTATTTGTACTCAAATTAAAATGCCTTCAATACAATACGTCTATCAGATTCGTCTGTCGGTAACCGGCTGCACTCCGGAGATTTGGTTTTCTGCAGTTTTCCACTCCCTCCTCCAAATTTTCAAGCGCATGCTAGCGCTTTTAATGAAAATCCGGCAGCAGATGGTAAGGGATTTTAAAGATGAAAAAGCCCCTTCTGTGGAAGGGGGAAATTAGATATATCAAAACCTGAAAAGGGTTATACATGGAGTAAAAATCTAATTCAAATTTAATCTATCATTAAAATTAACTGAAATCTAATAATATTCGAAGTGTGAGATTAAGTCTCATTTTAACAATACATTTATAGTCTTGGAGATTATATTGCTATGTCTTAGACGTATCACAGACTTCATTAGACCCTACTTTGAATTTTGATGAAACTTGGTAATGAAATATACCTGCCACCCACTGAAGTAAATTCACGCATAAACTAGGAATTCTATTCCTTTGAGGAGTCTTGGGTGTAAATTAATGCTGTGAAAGGTCTTTAGTTCTACGTTTACGCTTGATATGATACAAAACTCAGCAACTCACCCACGCTTGTAATCAAACAGGTCTCTGTCTTAAATTAGTTCAACAGTATACAAATGTCTCTCATAGATATGATCTCATAATTTTCAGATTGAGTATATTATTATTATTTTTATTATTTAGAAGAAGAAATAGGTTTTAGGTCAATCTAGAGGTCACGGCGTGTTGTCTATTGAAACGACGCTCTCTTCCCACAACACCGCTCCGACACGGGTCGCTAATCAATCTCTTTAGCAATCACCCTAGCTAAAGAGCTTCAAAAAGCCATCATACATCACGATTCACACATAAATACTCACAATGACTAATAAACCCATAGGGAGATCCATACTCTTTACTTGAACCACATCCACTGAACAAAGCTCTTCACGAGGGCCCATTAGTATCTAAAATTTTTTGTTTTAGACGTCACTCTCCTTCCTATAAACAATTGTTCTTCATATGTCCCTATCCTTGCATACGTATTTTGCTTTCTCCACATCCATATACCGTTTCATGCAAACTTTTGTGTTTCCGTGACTCTTTATATATCTTTGCTTTAGAGTCTCATTCACACATTCCAACCATTCTTTCTTCGGTCTACCTCCGGGTACGCTACCAATCACTTTACCTAAATACACTCGCTTCGTTAAATGTCCTTCATCCATTCTCTCAATATGATCAAACCATCATAGATTCACCTAATTTCGGACTCTAGCCTCTACTTTGTATGAATTTATACTATTTCAGGATTTCAAAGCACCGGGCCTTATTTTTCCATGTGATATATATATATATATATATA
>JAUMHM010000050.1:10526425-10552106 GCA_032362435.1 Melikaiella ostensackeni | reverse complement strand
AAGGGGACAATATCGATTATGATGAATAAACTCGTATTTTTGATTTTAAAAATAAAGTCCTAAAACTTTTTGATCAAAGTGGTATTTTACCTCTTTGAAGTTCATCGGAATTTATTGTAATCGTAATCGTTCAAGAACCTTTCAAGATTATTTTAGTTTACGTTTAATTTGTTGAAACCAGCTGTGAATTCGCTCTCAAGTATTTCCACATTGTTTGTATTTATAATTCCTCATGATGACTGATTAGCAAATATGTTTGCTTCCTCATAGAAGAAGTAAAAATATAAAAATACAAGAAGGTCAATTAATTTGTCTCGAATCAGGGAGTCCTTTCTGTATTTGCATCAACTTTTAATGTTGATGAAAAAAGTTACACTGTAAAAAAGAGATTTTTCAAATACTGTAAATGACCAAAATGACCGTAACTTCCTTTCTCTTTAGTAAAATGCATTATTATCATAGGTCAATCGATTCGTCTCGAAATAAGGATTCTTTTCCATTCTTGCATCAATTTTGAATTATGTTAATGAAAAAAGTTTCACTGTAAAACTGATTTTTAAAATATTATAAATGATCATAGATTCTTTAATCTTCAATGAAATGTATTAATATTATAGGTCGATCGAATCGTCTCAAGACAAGGAATCTTTTATATTGATGCATCAACATTGAATTATGTGAATGAAAGAAGTTTCACTAAAAAGCTCATTTTGAAAATATCATAAAGAGCTGAAAAAATTGTAATGATTATTTTTAGAATTCCTTCAGTCAGTTTCCAGATATTGGTTGTGAAAATAAGCCCTCCAAATTTCATCAGCTTACATGCAACCGTCTTCAAGTTATCGTCTTCAGAAAAAAGTGTGACACACACACCATGTATCCACACACATGCATACATCCAGGCAATTACTTAGAACATTGTATTAGACATTTTTTAATTGAGGAACGTTTATTTGAACAATTTAACAAATTTTTGAAATTGTTACCATTACAAAGCTTTCTCTATGAGGAAGCAAAATCTATAAAAATGGACAACCAAATCTACGGGGTTTTGTAGTAAATAACACTATTTACTGGGACACTAAAACAATTTAAGGCCAAAAAAATTGAAACATTTAAAAATAAATCTTCTAAAGCTAAGTTATAATTATTTAAATTTGGAAGAGTTAAATATCGAAAGATTTCTAAATTTAAGCGCTTAAAGTTGCAAAATTATTAAAATTTGAAATTCAGAAAAGTGAAGCTTTATTTAAAACTTTCCAATCATAATAGAGAACGTAAAAAATTAAAGATTTCCTGAAGTGATTGTTTCAAGTTAATCAATCTCCAAGTGATGAAAAATTGAATAATCTCAAATGATAAACGTTAAAAATTGAAAAATTTAATTTTAAGAAGGCAATATTGGAAGTTCTATCGAATTAATTTCTAGAAATTAAATAAATAATTTTCAGAAATGTAATTTTAAGCAGTACTTTCATTTAAAAATTTTAAAGCAACATGAAATTAGAGTAAGAGTTTTCAAATTCGTATTCCTTAATGCATTTTTCACAAAATAATAAATATTTGGAGTAATTTAATTAATCCCTAAGCGAATGGTATTATCTACTTTACGAGAAATTTATAAATAAGAAAATAAACGAAAACGTAATAAAGTAATTAATCAAAAGCTGAGTTTGAAATGATGAACTTTTTGTAACCTTTCTCAAATGAAAAAAAAACAATATTCAATGCCTGATTATGAAGTCTGCTCATTCTTAAGTCTTGCATTTGGGAAATTGTCTGAATTTTTCATTGTTCAGAATCTATTCTGGAGGCATTTAATCAAAATTGTTCAATTACAAATCGCTTAGGCTCAAAAGTGGGCAACTATCAAGTCTCGCAATTTGATACTTTACGATTGCGAAGAATTTTAAAAACCAGGAAATTTTGTACGTTTTAAATTGAAACAAAACAGTTTAGAATATTCGTGTCTAAAACTTATTAATTGAAAACTGACTACTAAGGCTTTTTATATGAAACTTCGAGGTCTAGAAACATTTCAAAGTGAAATTGTCTTAACATTTCTAATATTTTTATTTGAAACTACAACAGTCTGAAATCGAATCCTCAAAAATTAAGAAATTTCAAACCAAATATTTCAAATTTGAGCATTTGAAGCAAAAAAAACTTCAGTTTTAAGGCCGCAAAGATCGAACTGTTTTATAAATGCGCATTCAAAACTATAATTTGAAGTTCAAATTACGTATAGATATTTTAAAGGTGATGAAATGGTTGAATTTCACAAAGACTGATAGAAACTTTAAAAATTGTTAATTTCTGAACGATATAGATTTACTTAAAGTAATTTGAGTAGTTCGAATTTGGCAATTAAAATTCAAGTGGTTAATTTGAGAAAAGCATAATTTAGAATTTGAAAATTGTTAATTTCTGAACGATATACATTTACTTGAAGTAATTTGAGTAGTTCGAAATTTGCAATTAAAATTCAAGTGGTTAAATTTAGAAAAGCATAATTTACAATTTAAAAATTGTTCATTTCTAAACGATACATTTATTTGAAGTAATTTGAGTAGTTCGAATTTTGCAATTAAAATTCAAGTGGTTAAGTTTAGAAAGGCATAATTTACAATTTAAAAATTGTTAATTTCTGAACGATATACATTTACTTAAAATAATTTGAGTAGTTCGAATTTGGCAATTGAAATTGAAGTGGTTAAATTGAGGAAAGAATAATTTAGAATTTGAAAATTGTTAATTTCTGAACGATATACACTTACTCAAAGTAATTTGAGTAATTCGAATTTGGCAATTAAAATTCAAGTGGTTAAACTTAGAAAAGTATAATTTACAATTTGAAAATTGTTAATTTCTGAACGATATACCTTTACTTAAAGTAATTTGAGTAGTTCGAATTTGGCAATTAAAATTGAAGTGGTTAAATTGAGAAAAGAACAATTTAGAATTTGAAAATTGTTACTTTCTGAATGATATACACTTACTTAAAGTAATTTGAGTAATTCGAATTTGGCAATTAAAATTCAAGTGGTTAAATTTGGAAAAGCATAATTTACAATTTAAAAATTGTTAATTTCTGAACGATATACATTTACTTAAAGTAATTTGAGTAGTTCGAATTTGGCAATTAAAATTCAAGTGGTTAAATTTAGAAAAGCATAATTTACAATTTAAAAATTGTTAATTTCCAAACGATATACATTTACTTAAAGTAATTTGAGTAGTTCGAATTTGGCAATTAAAATTGAAGTGGTTGAATTGAGAAAAGTATAATTTACAATTCAAAAATGGTTAATTACTAAACGATATACATTTACTTAAAGTAATTTAAGTAGTTCGAATTTGGCAATCAAAATTCAAGTGGTTAAATTTAGAAAAGTATAATTTACAATTAAAAAGTTTTTAATTTCTGAAAGATATACATTTACTTAAAGTAATTTGAGTAGTTCGAGTTTAGCAATTGAAATGCAAGTGTTTAAATTTAGAAAAGTATAATTTACAATTTAAAAATTGTTCATTTCTAAACGATTTTCATTTGCTCAAAGTGACAAATTTTTTTTAATGTTTGAGCGAAAAAAAGTTTTAATATCACAACTCTTCGCGACAATTTTTTTTTTCAATTTCGAATGAAGTTCGGATTTGTTTGAGTTTGAAGGTTCTGGAGTATACATTTTTTCATTTTTCATGTTTCTCATCTAGAATTACTTTTTCTTTCGAACGTTTTTTCAGTATAATTCAATTTCAAAGGTTTATAATTGAACATTTTTCCATTTTAAACCGTAAAAATGAAGGTGAATTTATTTTTTCATTCTAGAAAAATTTGTCTAATCAATTTTTATGTTGAATCATAATTTTTTCAATTAAATGGAAATTCAGTTTTCTAGAATATTAGAAGCTTTGACTTAGGAACATTCAATTCAGTTTTCGATTTCAAATGATCACATTTTAATCGTTTAGAATTTAAGTTAATTGAAATTCAAAAGTTTTCATTCTCAAATTATTCGATCATGAATGCTCTTAATTTAAAATAATACGATTTTCATTCCTTGGAATTTTAAATAATTTATTTTTCCTACTTTTACTTTTACTTTTACTTTTACTACTATTTTTCCTTATTTAAATTGTCCTATTTCTGAAATTTGAATCTGAAATCATTCAGCTCCGAGATTCTCGAACTCTAAATAAAATTGTTCAATTTTGAATGCTTTGAATCAGAAATGATACAATTTCTACTCCTTGCAAATGAAATCGTCCAAATTTAAAAATTTTATTTTGAAAGTTTCGAATTTTAAAAGCTCCTGTTTTAAAATTTTGCAATTTATAATTATCCAATTTTAAACGCTCTAGCTCATAACTTTCCGGAACATATTTTTTCCAAAGAAACCATTTGACATTTTTTCATTTTTTTAGTAAGAAGTAAGTTTTGTGAGATAAATATTTGTCTTCTCTGAGTTCGGCATCGAATTCATCAAACAAAATTTTATAAATAAGCAGCATGTTTATTTGTGGACGAAGTCACGTAAAAAAAAATGATTGAGGAAACAAGGGGAGTGCTTGCACTACGTGACTCGACAATTTGATGTACTTTGGCAGGACATCATACCAAAAATAAAAAATAACCTGTTGATCAGAACAAAGCTGTACTCGATTTGTCGAAACAAGTACCGGTAATAACCCTGTAATCGGGCGTTGGACCACTTCTTATTCAACAAATTTCTTTTCGCCATTGCCTTCAACCATCAGTGACGTAAAGCAGTCGCTTTGTTCCAGAGTTTCTTTTTCTTTCTCTGAATTCAAGTATTCTGAAAGCGGCGATTATTAATATTCTATACAATTTTAAGACCAATGATTTTACAGAAAATGTGAGTGAAAGTTGAGGAAGCTCGAGTTCACAGTTATTCACATTCCACAATAAAACGATTCAGATTTCAAGAAGCTCTTCATTCCTCATTTATTTAATTCGCAATGCCAAGAAAAATTGATTTTCCACCATGTATCAAAAATAAGAATAAAATCATATCACCATCGTTTGATAATATCCGGTGATTGACATCATTTCTAGACCTTTAAAAAATAAATAAGAAAAATTAGCTTCCCGTAGTGACTGCACTTCTGGGTTACTTCGAGGTGATTATCGGTTGTCATGTTTGTGATAAATTTGTGTTTTTATTGCTAATTTCATCATAAAGCTGTCGTCACTTTCGTAGTATAAAAAATAAATGAAGAGGAATGCGAAATCCTTATTAAATTTATGGAACAGATCTACTTTCCATATGTATTCGATTATAAAAATGTTACGTCGAAATATGAAATTAAAGTGTAGGCACGTAGGAAACGTGATTTAACTTCATTTCCGTATAATTCAATGGTAGATAATACTGCACTTATGAAGTAAATGCACCTCCAAGAGCACCAGTTGAGGTACCTTTCTTTGATTCTGAAAATCACTACTGTTTTCCTACAATCTATTAAACAATGTACTGCAAAATTATATGTTCTTGAAATTACATGTTTCAATTGTAAATGCGTGCTCTTAACTATAACAGTACAACTGTAGCCAGGGATGATTATATTGATTATGGTCCGTATTTGCAAATTGCCTTTCGACTTGTTAGCTATCGTTTTCCTTTGAGGAAGCTCAGTCAGCACTTGTAATGAGTAGATTATCATTATCTGTTATTTTTCTTAGATACTTTTCCTCACCTTGCACGAACCTAGAAAACGAATTCTCTTCATTGAAAAAAAATCGCTTCTTGCTTGTTTTAATCAATACAAGTTTTTGGTCGGATCTACCAAATACTTTAAGAGAGCATATTACTTGTATCAAGTAAAAGATGAGGTCGATTCAACTAAAATATTTTGTTGAAAATATCTTAAAAGCGACTCATATATGCACACTTGGTACAAACACGTACTCTAATTCAAGATGACATCAAATGCCCAAGTATTTCTAGCCTCGCGGAAGAACCTAAAAAAAGTAGTCCGTTTTGATTTCGGTGATCCGCACCAAAATGAATGATTCGGAAACAGAATCCAATAAGGACTTAAGAAATGTACATTCATTTTCAATTAGGCCGGAGACCCAAAACTCATAGCAGATGTCGCCACTCCTTTTGGCTCCTTAGGGTGCATGTTTTCTATAGTTTTGTATTGTTCATGGCGATCAGGATGATCAGCTATTGGCTAAACTTGGCACATGCGTGGAGAGGTTACCTACACTGCGCATGCCTGAATTTCAGGCGAATAGCTGCTCGCCATGAATAACAGAAAATGCTGGAAAAAGTGCTCCCTAAGGAGCCAAAAGAAGTGGCGACATCTGCTCTGAGTCTTGCATGCCCAGACTAAATATTTTCAATATTACTAATAAAATTACAAATCGAAAGATTTTTCTGTATGAGAAAGACGCTTTTCGTGAATTTATTTTTTACGTCTTGTCTGGTACAGAAAATCCATATCTGAGTTATAATTTTATGAATAATCTTGCTGACAACATGTTCTTGCGTAACTAAGTGAAAAATACGCAGGATTATTTGAATCTGCGCGTATACCTGAGATTTCGTGACTAAGTTTTTGACAAATCAACGAAACGATATTTTAATCGAATGAAGAAAGGATCCCGCACAAATTACATTTCGAGTGTCTTGCCGTAGAATTGTCACGTCTTGTTACATTTAGTGGTTCAATAAACTACTAAATAATTGGCACAAGATAAGACAATTTCACGGTAAGCCTTTTGAAATGTAAATTGTGTGCGGTCCTTTAAAGTTAGATAAACTGAAAGATTTGGTTGAATCAACCAAAATCTTTTTTTTGACTGACAAAAACATCTACTTAAATTAATTGAAATTATACCTCGGATCAACCAAAATAATTTCTTAGATTAACCAAAATTTTTACTCGGATCAACCAAAAGTTATGGTATAATCAATCAAATTTTGCTACCCAACAAATTTTTTCTGTCAGCCAGATATTTTGTTGACCACATAATAACCATATTCTACGGTTGAATGAACCAAAATTTTGTTGATTCAACCAAATCTCTTTCTGGGTACGCAAAGATCTCTTTTTAATTCATAAAGCTCTACTAAAGTCCGTATCGTGAAGACGCAGTATGTACTTTATTACGCGAACTCAAGCGGACTGGAGATGTTAATAAAGTTAATCTCATCTTCCGGATCCATTAAACACCATCCCTCCTTAAACTCCGCCACACCCTAGTCACACTCTCTTTCTCTCTCTCTCTCTCTCTCTCTCTCTCTCTCTCTCTCTCTCTCTCTCTCTCTCTCTCTCTTACGCCTCTCTCTCCGCTAATGGTCTTCGTCACTTTCTCAGTGTCGACTTCTCTGTACGTGCTTCCCTTTCTCACTCGCTCAGCTTAAGGCTACAGGTTACATACAAGGTGTCTTTTCAGTCTTTAATTACTGCATCTTGATAAAGCAATTCCTTCAGGGGAATGTAGTAACAATTGTGCTAATCTCCCTAATGCTATATGACCCGGTTTATAACAAAGAATTTAATTCTCAGTCAAGTAGAAAATGAAAATAACCTACGCTCTTAATGACAAATTAGAGAGAAAAGTAGATTATACGTATAAAAGTAAAATATACTATAAGTGAATAAAATAGATTTCAAGAGAGGACAATCGATAGTCTTTAATCCTAAACATATGTATTCTAACTAAACTTGAAAAGCTGTGGAAAATATGTCTTTTTAACACATGCACAAAAATGCAACTATACTATGTCTGTAGAGTGAGAAGAAAATTGCCATTTACAACCCACGAGCATCAAAAAAATCTTCGCGCATGCGCACAAAATGAATTCTATTACTTTCTTTCCTGGAGACCGAGTTGAAAAAACTCATGTCTCGCTAAAATGTCAGCTGTTCCACGAGAATCAGCGCCACCAGACGGAATAAATGGTTAATTAGTGATGTACTATCGAGTATACAGATTTATGCGCATGCACGAAAGTTTTTTTGATGTTCGTGGGTTGTAAACGTTAGCTTTCTTCTTGCTCTACAGACAAAGAAGTGACATTTTCATACATAAGTGAAATAAAATTCCGCATGCTACGCGGGAGAAATTGGTCTTTCTAACTTACCTCTCTCGTCACACAATTTACTATTCCTTACACAGATTAAGGCAAGATGAACACAAAAATGCAAGTAAACGTAATACTGTATGTTGGGAAAAACAATGTTTGCATCATGAAGCAACTTTTGAAATCAGCAACTATTAAATGTATTTCAAAAGATCGAAATAAAATCCACTCTCTTATGAAAACCTTGTATGCATCAAAAAAGAACATTCCAAAAATTTCACAAATCAATAATGGACTTTTCGACTACCTGTTTTTTCGACTCATTAGAGACAGGTGCACAATATATGTACGCAAAGGTGGGTGACAAATCTAGCAACTGCCAATGATAATTCTTGGCACTATTCAATAACAACATCCAGAACCTGTCAATAACAACCACCAGTAACGGTTAGAAATAACTTTTAGTGAGTGTTGATAACAACCCTTACTAAAGTTCAATACAACTCTTAGCATGTAAGAAAACAACCCACACCCGCTAAAATAGCATAACCTCCAGAGCTTATCAGTAAAAACTAGCCATGAGCTCCCAGAATCTGTAAAAAAAACAGCAACGGTTGATAACTTTACTACCAATGATCAGTGACAACTCCTAATATGATAATAACAATCGGTAACGGTCAATGCCAAACCTTCATAACTGTTTATAACAATACCTAGGATCGGTCAATGCAATACAAATGCACAGAAACGATGAAGAGAAACCCCTAGCTACAGATCATGGTAACCTCTGGCACAGGTCAGTAGCAAACTTTAGTAACTGCCAATTACAACCCCCAGCAACGGTTAATAAAAACATCTGGCCGTGGTTTGAAACAATCCCTCTTTAGTAGTAAAAAACAATGCTTAGTCAATGGTTAATGACAGTCTTTAGCAACGCTGAATGAAAGCTCCTAATATGTTTAATAACATTCCTTAACGGTCATTGACGATTTTTAGTAACTGTTAATAACAACCACTAGAAACAGTCAAAACAATTTCACAGAAACGGTCAATAAGAATCCCTAGGTAAGGTTTATAATAACCCCTAGTACCGGAAAATGGCAAACTTCAGAAACTGCCAATAAAAATCTCCCAGCAACGGTCAATAACAACCTCTGGCTGCGCGGTTTAAAACAGACCCAAATTAGTAGTAAAAAACAATGCTTGGTCAATGGTCAATTACAGCTCTTAGCACAGTTCAAAGTCAACTCCTAATATGATCCATGAAAATTCTTCACGGTCAATAACAATCTTTAGCAAGTGATAATAGCAACTCCTAGGAACGGTCAATAAAAATCCCTACCTACAATTCATTATAACACCTAGCAACGGCCAATGGCAAACTTTAGGAACTGACAATAAAATTCCCCAGCAAAGGTTAATAACAACCTCTGGCTGCTCGGTTTAAAACAATCCCATATTAGTAGTCAGAAACAATGCTTAGTCAATGGTTAATGACATCCCTTAACAGCGTTTCATGATAACTCCTAATATGATCAATAACAATCCTTAACGGTCATAGACGATTTTCTGTAACTGTTAATAACAACCACTAGAATCAGTTAAAACAATTTCCCAGAAACGTTCAATAAGAATCCCTCGGCACGATTTATAATAACCCCTAGCACCAGAAAATTGTAAACTTCAGAAACTGCCAATAAAAACCCCCCAGCAACGGTCAATAACAACCTCTGTCTGTGTGGTTTAAAACAATCCCGAATTAGTAGTATAAAACACTCCTTAGTCAATGGTTAATTACAGCACTTAGCACAGTTCAAAGACAACTCCTAATATGATCCATGACAATCATTAAAGGTCATTTACAGTCTTTAGTGAGTGGTAATAGCAACCTCTAGAAACGGTCAATGACAATCCCTACCTACAATTCATTATAACACCTAGCACTGGCCAATGGCAAACTTTAAAAACCGCCAATAAAAGCCCCCAGCAACGGTTAATAACAACCTCTGGCTGCTCGGTTTAAAAGAATTCCATATTAGTAGTCAAAAACAACGCTTAGGTAATAGGTAATGACAGCCGTTGACAAAGTTCAAGGACAACTTCTGACATGGTGAGTAAGAACCCTTAGGAACGGTCAATAACAACCTCTGAAGCTGAGCAATTTTGTTCATAGTGGAAAAATTTCAATTCAAAAATCAGGAACTGATGAGTTTCACAAAAATTACCCAAATTACTTTTTCTAAAATTTTAATTTGGGAAGTAGTTAAATTTCAAAACTTGCTACTTTTACAAATTTAATATTATAAATTTTTTAAGCTTATAATCCACATTTCTCTCCATCATGATAAAGACAAAGAACACAAACAAGTACCCATACTAAGTTTTATTGGACTGTGTAACGAAATTGTAAGCTCCCTGAGTCCCCACTGTCCACCCACAATACCACAGAGTATTCTTCATTATAATGCTCAAGATTATGATGGAAAGGTATTCCATTCTCTGTGTTGTGCCTATGTATTCATTTTCTATTTGAAAACATTATACATCCTTTTAATGAATATCCTGGTACTAATGTTTTTCCAAGAGTAATGATTAGCTGATAATGAAATATGCCTTAATTACTCCTTGCTTTTGTTCCCACGTATCTGATACAAATATTTGAGTACAAAATCCAGGGTAGACATCATGGAAAATGACAACTAATCGATCAGGACTAATGTTACGGGAAGTGGCAAACACGAGTCTGATGTTTCTCTTGATTGAATGTTTGCATTTGGTGAATGTCACTATACCAGCCTGTCAGACAGCATATTTGATTTGAATGGAGGGACAATGTTAGAAGATGCAATCAATAAATCAAAAATCATTGTGTCAAGCGAACCAACAAATTTTTAATTCATCATGTATTTTGTGGGCGCTAGGGCGAAACGAAATATTAAAAATTAAAAAAGAAATATTTTTTCTGCGGATTGTAGTTTTTTAACAAGATATAAATTCAAGGAAGAATAGATTCCTCGAAAGGAAATTGTGAGAGCTTAAGTTACCATGAATTTTTGAAACCATTCTTTTTTAGATAAGATTTAATTTACATAACAGAAAATATCAATAAGCTTAAGCTTCGGTACGAGGAAGTTTCAAGTTTATTTGCTTTTTTTTAAACATTTTTCATCTTTCAGCTTTTATATTCGTATTTTGTAAAGTCTTTATCGACTGCACTGAACTGTATTGATGTTCAGAATATCAGGTAACAAATGTTTCAGTTTCTATTCGAGTGTTCAATGATAATAAATTCTCCCAGGGTATTCCTGAAAGGGATAGAAATAAAACATTTCCAGTACAACTGGTATTTCTCTAGATGACAAAATAAAATCAAGCCGGATTTGAGAATATATAACAAAATAATGTGAATCAAATATAAATTTCAGAAAAAAATATTTTATAAAAGGTTGATTTAGAACCAATCTGTTCAGATTATTCAATTTTTCAAGTGAAAAAAGGTAAAAATGCGAACGAATAACACATTTCTAAGAATTGCTAATTTGGAGAAAATTTTATTTCTTCTTCAAAAAAATTTTATAGTAAAATAGATATCTTTTGGTGAATTAAGTCAAACTTTTTAATCTCAATCAAAAGAAATCTTTGTTACAAATAGGCAACCCTGCAGATTGGAACCAATCCTTGCTTAATGTCTCTCTTTTAAAATTTCATAAGATCGAAATAAAATCTACTCTCTTATGAAAATTTTTTGTGTACCAAAAAGAAAATATAGTATAATATTGAACTAAATATACTGCTCCAACCAAAAATACAGGACCACATTTTGAACTATGTTTTCAGAAAAGATAGTACAATATTGTGCTAAATATATTGCCCTAACCAAAAATTATCAAAATTATAGATTTTGAAATTTGATACACATTAAAAATTTAAAACACTTTAACTGAGGTGGAAGCTAACGAAACCTGACACATTAGCTTGAGAGTTAATTTCTCATCATTTAAGGACATATTGCATTTTGAAATCCATTGATCAAAATTAAACTAGAAGTGGGATTTAAGTCAGTCAGGTTATCAAATGAATAAAATTCAAAAAACCTTCTTGAATTAATACTGCCTTAAAGCTATTAACAAAATAAGAATGGATTTATTAACTTTTGATTCAGTGAAGGCATATTTAACTAATTATTCATGTTCTAAAGATATAAATTAACATTTTCTTGTTTATCTATGAAATCAGAACATAATCTTATACATAATTACTACCATATATTCTAAATTTTCGAAATAAAATTTTTAAGTTTTGTGAAATTATATATTATATATTTTTTTCGCTCATCTGAATTTGATAATCGAATTAATGATGATCCAAACACACAGAAACAATCATCTCAATTTAAAAAAAAAAATGGACTTATCACGTTTCGCTCGCTCACTCCTCGGCTAGTCAAGCCTTTTCGTCTTGTGGTCCAGGCATCTCGTACGAAAAAAAGGTCTTTTCACCTTTTTGAGTAGGTAGAGCGGATTTTTATTGCTAAAACGGTTTATTAAGCGGTCCTCATGCAAATTATAAATTTTCTGGAAATATCTAGGACGCGTCCCGGAAATATTTTTGAAAAAAGTTCCAAAAATCGTGTTTGCGTAGATTGACCCGTCCTATTACATTATAGAGCAAAATGCGCAGCAGTGAAATTAAACTAAACATAATTCTGAGAAAGATGAAAACAATAGAATCTTCTACCTCGAATAGGTGCCGGATTATGATCCTTCAAAGTGATCCGACTTTTTTCAAGAAAGAGGCTGCAAAATTCAATTTTGAAGTTTTTTAAACAATAATCTAAAAAACAATGACCTAGCCCTAATAGATTATGAGTTATGGCCTTCGAAAGTTGACCACTTTTGACCAATTTTTCAGGGCAAATGAGTCATGTTCAGTTTTTTTGAAATACTTCGTTTATGCCAATTTTCGTTTAAGCCAAATTTTTTTTTAAATAGCTGGTTTCGTGCATTTTCTACGTGAAAAGTGTAACAAGCGGGCCATTATGTAACATTTTCACTTTCATTTCCACTTCCGCTTTTTTGAAATTCACTCTGGTTGTTTTTTTCAATTGTTATTACAATTAAGATGTCAAAAAAAAGACAACTGACGTGAAATTTGAAAATGTGGAAGTGAAAGTGAAAGTGAAAAAGGTACATAATTGCTCCCCAGGACAAATGGTAGGGGACCAAATTCTGCAAAAATTTTTTTAAAAAGTGTCTTAGCTCTTATAGATCATGAGTTAAGATCATGAAAGTTTGACCCTTTCCATTTGTACGGCTCCGTATGTACTGGAAAATATACTTGCGACCGGATTTGAGCATTTTTGTGGCATATGTACATTTATAATTCATTAAAAATACACATTTCTTTAATTTTTCGTTAGAAAAAAATATTTGTTCAACCATTGTTTAAACAATACTCCTTACACTATCATTTCTGTGCATGTTTGATGCACTTTCAATGTAAAAATTATTTCCAAAATATCTGTTGTTGGAAGAGAATGAAGGGAAAATGATGAATCAACTGTTTTCGAATTGCTTGTTCATTATTTATAAACAATGTCATTGAAGGGATTATCCTTACAGCATTTTATTAACTTATGCTTGAAATGACAAAAATTGATGAACTACTTATCGTTAAAAAAACAATTTATTGTTGATTGTTGAAAATGAAAGAAGTGATAAACCAATTAATTTGATTATGCATAAACGAAGTAAAACACATTAAGCGTGTATTAATCTTTTTTCAATTATCTCATAGGATATGCATGAAATTAGCTATTGAAAAGAAAACTTTTTTGGCTGAAAATAGCAAAGAAAATGTTTCTTTTAAAGTCATAACTATTGACCAATGAAGGCTAAAAGAATAATTTTTTTATATTCACGCATGATTTACTGCGCTACAACTTTTTTTTTTTAGCTTCATTAATGTAGTTTCACCCACAAACGAAGAACTTTAAGAAAACTGAACGTGAATCATTTGCCCTGAAAAACAGGCAAGAAATAGTCAACTTTGGGAGGCCATAACTTATAACCTATTGTCGCTAGGCCATTGTTTCTTTTTCAGAATTACTTGAAATTGCGTCTATCTTAATTCATTATTCAAAAAAAATTTCCGTAACACTGACAGGTTCCAAAGTACAGATACAAATGACATCTGAAATAAAAATAAAAAGAAATGAAAGAAATAAAGAATGAAAGAAAAAAAAACATATGATATAAGAATTGAATATTTGAGCCGCTTTTTTTGAACAATCGTGTTATTTTGAATAGTTATAACTCGGCACCTATTCAAAGTATAAGGTTTTATTTTTTCGTCTTTATCAGAATTGTGTCTAGTGTAGTTTCGCTCTAAAATGCAATGGGACACAGAAAAAACTGAGGATTCTTTTAGAACCAATTTTTGGTTCCAAGGGAGCTGCAACAAAAAGGAACTCCTCTTGCTGAAAAGCAACTCAAAACGATGAATTTGTTCCGAAGGAGACTTCAGTTTGACTTCTGTGGACGGGTCAATATACGCAGACACGATTTTTGTAACTTTTTTCGAAACCATTTCCGGGACGCTTTGTAGTCATTTCTAGCAAATTTAGAATTTGCATGAGGACCCCTCAATATACCGCTTCAGACAAAAAACGGTAAAATTGTATACCAGATGCCTGGACTATTGTCTGTACCCTCTGCTCACGTCGCGCCGGATGGTTTATCAATGAGAAGAAGGTATGGAAATAAAGTTGAAAAAATTTTCTATAGGTATTATGAAAGAGAAGTATATAAATAATAATTTCAAAAGGGAAGGTATGGATTTTAGATCAATCTGGGAGTCGCATTGACGGTTATTCACACAATATCTTTTCCCGTAACACTGTTCCGACCCGGATCGCTAATCAATCTTTCTAGCAATCACTCCAGGTGGAAAGCATTACAAAGTTATCGTGCATCACGGTTCGCACACAAATTTTTGAGAATGAGAATAACATTAGTTCTTAGTGATGGTTCAGAAATTGTTATATAACAATATCTAATCCATCAAGCCTCATGTAATTTACTAAGAGAGAATCACGAGAAAAAACCCATGATCTATTCTAAATAGAAATTCAATGTCTTAATAATCAGAAGCATTGTTTTCCAAGGATTTTTTTGGCGACACTCTGTATATGGTGGCTCCTCTTTCTCTTAGCAGCAGTGATAGTGCGATACACCTGTACATACACTCGCCACCATGAAAGAAAGATCCAAGATACTTCCAGGAGGATGTTGGGGGGTTACTCTCTCAAGTTACCGGCAACCGGCTCCTCGAACTGTGTGGGGATAACTGGAGCTTTGAGTCAAGTCAAGTGGATCGCGTCAGGGCGAAACAGTTCACTGTTTCTCCCCAGAGTGCGTATACGATATAGACTCGCGGGACCGCGGAAAGAGGCCCAGCGGGACTTAAGAGTGTCTTCTGTTTCCGGAGATCGTGAGACGATCGAGGTCATACATCTTCAGTACTGTTGAACGTATCACAAGAGAGAATCGTTCATGCGTTAAGGCGGAAGATATGCTGCTCTACTCTGTAAGTTTCTTACCGCTGTGTACGAGTATAATGTGAAAGGCTGTGTGATGACATTCAAAAAAGTGCAACCAATTCAACAGTTTATGTTCACACCCGAATCGAATTTTCACTCCATTGAATCGAATCTACGGACGATATCGTTTCGAATGCTTATACATTTCGAGTGCTTAATACATAGAAGCGGATTCCATTTATAAATTTCATATCTCCCGCTTTTTGAGTCCTACTTTTTCATCTCCTGTTTAGTACAAACATGTTTCTGTAATTGCACATCAAAGAGTAAACATTACTGATTGAGATACAGAATTAGTGAAACATCATAGAAAAAACTAAGATTAGTCTTAGCCCTGATTTTAGAGTAAAGATTACCTGCCTCCAAATTTACCCTATGTGGGTAATCATTACCCTGACACCTCAGTATTCTTCTGCTTTTATCCACGCGTGGTAACTTTTGACAGCTCTTACAATTCTGCACAACCGTCTTTGTGAAGTCGCGTTCATTCGATTCGACTGTTTCAATAATTGTCAGCTAACTTTACTCCAATGATCATAGCTAGTGGCTTCGAATTATGGAGACGGTCGTGACGACGATACTTTTATGATTTGTGATAGGCTACAGTTTTTGTAACTAGTGGAGAGTATTTGAGTGAAACTCGAAAACCTAAAAAAAAGTGAATTAAATCGAAACATCCAGCCCAATTGACAGTCAGTGGATTAGTAAAAATAATTTTAAATTACCCCAAAGATAGATTAATATTTATAAGCTTTGTATGCTTGAGTACCTTTTTTCAATGACACTCAATTATACCACCTTTCAATGTATGCTGTATAACATCAATTCAGTATAATCGCATCCATATAGAGTCACATTTGGGAATTGGGAACCCTACTCTGTAGATCGTCCTGGGAATAATATGTTGAACTAGATTAATCTAGTCTTGTAACGCGAAAGCTCAATAAAGCACTGGGTTTTAAATTTGGAAAAATTGAATACTTTTGGTAAATTATTATAATTGGGACATCTTTATTCATAAATTACAAATTGGAAACAGAAATAATTAAATAAGTGTTAGATTCCTGATTCTAAGTGTTGCATTTACTTATGTTCTTGTTTCAACACGTATGTTTTGCTCGAGCATCTTACTGGAAGCAATTTTTTACCGTAGTTGTTCGACTCGATGAACCTCGTTTTCCTCGATTATTTTCTTCTGTCGGTGCAAACAAGCTTCATCTTTGCGACAGGACATTCAGCTCATTGGAGAAAGTCTTCATCTCTGATCGCAATATCCCGATTTGTAAAATGAAGATCATGGGCAAGAGCCTCTTCGGCTAATCCGTCAGACCTAGTTAGCCAACATGGAAAAGCGGAAGTGCAAAAGCTACTGTCCTTAACATGTAAAACTGATGATCTGTACATTCATTCCAAAAACTTGAAAGAAGAGGAAATGGAAAGTACAATTGAGTGATCGGGTGCAATAAAGGTGTGCTTGCATTTTCAGAAGTCACTCATTTTTTATGTGTTTTGTACATAGTTTCATTAAGAAAAAATGAAATACAAATGACTTCTGAAAATGCAAGAACACCGTTATTGCACTCAGCCGGATAATTATAGAGTTTCTGGAATGATAGCTTATAGCAGGAAACTGAAATTTTTCTTAATTTGTTCTTGGAATTTCAGGATTCAAAAGTTGTAGATCTAACTGTACTATATTCTACTTGAGTTTACGCGAGTAAAATAAGTGCAAATGTAATCTCAATAAGGTCGTAAATAAATTCCCACTGAAGTACCATGTATAAGATGAATCATTACTCAAGTACCAACTTTTGTCAACGTTTTTTAAGAGACCAAATAAAGATTCAACTATTAGAAACGTCCCAAAAAAGGTGAAAAACAATCCTGCTGTGGAACAATATTTTGTGACAAAAGTACTTGAGAAGTTTCACTTTCCTTTTTTTTCTTAATTTTGGCAAATCCTAATTCATGCTACTCATAGGATTCATGTTCCTAACATGTCCTGTTAAAATATGACTCGAATACCAAACACACTGAATCTGAAGGTTATAATTTGATCTGCAACAAACTGATTCAAGAATGTAAGAGTCCTTTGTTTTTTTTATATTGATATGGATTTTCGTATCAACTGAATACCGTTGCAGCAAAAACGCTAACATTGCATTTAGTGTGAAAAAGTTGAAACGTTCTGTTTTAACAAAAGTTTTTGGGAAAACTATACTAGAGAAGTTCTACTCAATTTTTTTGTTTTGTAATTCTTACAAGAGCTTATGGGACTTTATTCTAAAAAGGTGATTCTGAAATTGAGCTAAGTACTGAAAAAGGTCAAAATTCATCCTTAGTATTTTTTACTCATAAAATGCCTGCTGAAAAAGAACAGATTTCTAAGATTTCTTGTGCATTAGTCCATTTTTAGCAGAAATTTTTTTGGAATCAAAATACTATGTTCACTTGTAGACATTTTGGAAGACATAAAGTGAAATTTCTCTAGTACTAATGTCCCTATTTGGATTTATAGAAAATGTTCAGGAAAGTTGGTTCATTATTACTGATTTTTCTCATATTCGGTAGTTTAGCGGGACTTTATTCTGAATCCTAAGAGGCTTTTTTCACTCGGGATGCCTATGAAAAAGTAATTATTTTAATAATAATCGTTCTCCAATTTGAAAAAACTACAGTTTCTTGCTAAAAACTATGAATTTATAAAGTCTGTAATCAACTGGTAGGGTGTAGTAACGGTGTTCTTTAATTTTCAGAAATCTTTTGTTTTTCATTTGTTCTTCATGACGTTATGTACAAAACAAATTGAAAAAGAGTGAATCCTAAACGTGCTACGACACCGTTATCGCACCCAAGCACTCAATTATTTTTTATTTCGTCTTTTCTTTTTAGTTTGTGGAATGAATGCACAATGCATGAACGCACAGATCATCAGTTCTACATGCTACGAAAAGTAGTTTTTCTTTTCAAGAAGAGGCACATGTTTTTTCTGTAAACCAAACAGTTTTGAGGAAGCCGCGGCTCAGATTAGTTTGCGCAGTTTCACTAAAAAAAACTCTTAAAAATTCTGTCAGCTGATTCGTACGCGTTTGTTTTTAATATTTTGTCTTTTTAAATTTTCTGCACGCTTCGTGTGCTCCTTTATTAAAGCTTTCGGTTTTGAAATGCTACACTTGAAGTTTAGTAATTTGTGACAAGCTTCGTGCAACACCAATATTCTTGAATAATTGAAATGACAACAAAATTAACGATGAGATCTTAGTTTCATTATTACATTTTCGCTAGAAGAAGAATTTTCCGAAAGGTCGAGTTTGAAAAAAAAAACCGGATTCTAGATTTACATCCAATATTTCAAAAGTTTCCTCCATTTGACAAAGACTCTGCTCGTGAAAAAGGTGTCATATTTCTTCTCAAGTAGAGGCACATGATGTTTCTGTAAATCAAACAGTTTCAAGGAAACCATGGCCCGGACTGATTCGTGCAGCTTAAAAAAAAAATACATTTTAAAATTATATCAGTTGATTCTAATGCGTTTATTGTTCAATATAATCAAAGTTATTGAATTTTCCGTACGCACATAAAAAAAAAAGTTTTGAAAATTTATGGAGAACGTGGGGTATTTATGGAAAGTTAGTGAAATTTATGCAAAGTGTGGTAAACAAATGGAAGTTTTTGATAATGGATGCAAATTTTTGAAACTTTTGGGAGGTTGCGGAGATTCTCAAAAACTTTGAATCTTGTGGACGTTTCCAAAATTGATGGAAATGTATGAAACTGTCGGAGATTAATGGAAATTTGTGGAAGATTCAAGCTTATCAAGTTTCATTCAGTGTTGAGAATTCTTATCACATTTGTGAAGTAATGAACTGTCTTTTTCCATCTTAACGACGAAACTGCAGGAGACTGGTGCCCTCCTCAGTATACAACACAAACCGATCATAACTTCTTCAATTCTGGCTTTGTTTTCATAAAATATACTCAATGCTCATGAAAACTTAAGTCCTTGGAAATAATTCTCTCCATTGAAAACAAGAGTCAATCGGAAAAAATAGATTGATAAAAAACAACTAACTCAATCGTCTTTTTTTCAAACTGATCTAACATCACTCTTGCTGAAATTGCATAAACTTTCATTTTCAAATGCATGCACTGTTCGTGCTTACAAGAATTTACCGCAAATTGAGCAGCACAAAGTAGTAGATGATAATGATTGTTCACTTTCTTGCAAAGCATGTCCAATAGCCTCTTAAATAATATTGATGGTAAAATGAAGCGTGGAAACGGAGGTGAATTAAGAGCTGCGGAAAGTATGTCAGGAATCAGAAGCATTCTGACTTTCTTAACTCATCAAAAGAAAGGCTGAGTTTCCAGCCAGACACTTCTAGCGGTTATTCGCGGTTTCGATTTTCACTTTGTCGGCATGTTAGGTGTCATGAAAAAGTCAATATTTCTCAACTGGAAAATACGAGGTATTAGCAGATGGGAAAAAAATAGATCAAAATAAAATAATCAAGCATTTGCTGATTGATATCAATACTTTCAAATACGTGTGGTCATCCGAAAAGTTTATTCATGCCGATCTATCGACGAAATATATATAGATAAATACCCATTCACAAATTTGTGAGCAAGGTTCCAATTGATTTCTACTCGCCAATTATAATTTGGTTGAAATTAATTAATTCAGAGTTCGAAGCTATTTTGCCTCTAGGCAAAATAACTCTCATGAAATACTAAATAATTTTTGATTGTTGAAACGATTCCGGGTACTACACATTATTTTGAAATATAGGATTGACTCAATATATCTCAATATATATATAAAGGCTCATTTTCTCATAAATCTGACAAGATGAAGCAAATCTGACATCAATTCGGACGGATGATCGAAGGAGAGATCGGTGGATCTAGGTACAGATTTTAAGGAGACTTTTGGGGAATTTTCCATAATCCAAGCAAATGGGTAGGTTAGTAACCCTCACTAAGGCAGTTAATAAGTGATCACAAGGAACTTTCCAATTTAGAACTGATGTTAACTCTATAGACATATGTTTTGTAGCTATCAACGTAATGCGACGTATGTTATGTTCTGCTTGGGAATCTGAAACGTATCCCTGATAGTATAATTTTGATTTCAATTAGCGCTTTTTGATAAAGTAAATGTAACAAAAGTCTAATAAGATTAAGCACCGCGGGGCCCCACAAACTTTCGTGGCCCCTACGCCATGACCTACCTTAGCCTACTGGTTAATTCGGTACTGGCAAATACTAAATTAACAATTTCTGAGTATTATTTTCAAGATATGTGTTGCTTTTTGCATAAGCTTAACAATTTTAATGAGACGATTAAAGTCGGTAAGAGAAACAAAATATGGCTAATGGACATCGATTTACTTTCACCGTGAAAAATTCCAATGAAATTGGTTTTACTTTACTGATGCTCTTCTCTTATTAAGTTATAATTTCATTCTCATTTATTTTCATAAAAATATTGATTACAGCATCATTCGTATATCAGGCACTAACAGTTTTTTGGTACTTGAATTTGTTTTACTAATTTTTAGAACTGGTGTACCATTTTTTTAAATGAGTGTACAAAAAACCAACCTTCTGTGCAAGAAATAATTTTTTTTAATCACAGTGTATTTTTGAACTCCAACTTTTAAATTACTTGTGTCCAAGTAGACGTAGTTTTTAAAAACCTCGCGTTTCAAATACCACGGAAATTCATCTTTCAAATCATTTCTTAAGTGATATGAAAATTTCTAGAAATATGTAATGCAAGTAAAAAGAAATATAAGCACGGTTACGTTAAAATGACTTCAAACAAAGGCGTGAACACTAAGAATTTTTCACTCGATTTTATATATGGGATGTCTCACAACTATTTTTCGATAGAAAACAAAAGCTTCGCCAGAGTCGTTTTTGGAAAAAAATCCATTTTTAATTTTAAAAAATCGAAATACTCAGTTTTTCTCGAAAACGAAGCGAGGTATAAAACAAGTTGAGAAAGCCAAATTGTTTCATCGGAAAACTGCTCCAAGAAGCTCCCTTAATAATTCCTAATATCACCTCGTTTTCTTAAAGAACTTGATTTATCGGTTTCACTATAAATTTCTTTTTTTTTCTAATTTTTTGTTCTTGATATAATTATTTTAAGTACAAAAGATAGGAATGTACTCATACCAACATGCTTTTTAACACTAAAAACTTTTTATCATAACCTGATAACATTATAAAAATAAAATATCTTCAGACAATTCGAATAATAATATTTATTTGTTCTAATTTTTACACTGGTGTAAAACAGTCAGAAGCGAATTTTCACATCTTAAAATAAAAAAATGGAGTTCTTAAAAAAAAAAATCCTGAATAAAATTTATTATGGGGACCTTTTCGTAAAAATATTTCCAAGGAACAATTTTGCTTTCTTAACCTTTTTTCATATCTCGCTTTGTATTCGAGAAAAACTGGATATTTCGATTTCATAAACATGAAAATGGATTTTTTTCAAAAACAGTTCAAGAGAAGATTCTAAGTTTCATACGAAAAAAATAGTTGTAAGATATACCAGATACAAAATTAAGAAAAATATTCTTGGTGTTCGCACCCTTGGGTTGAAGTCATTTCAACGGAATATTAATGAATTCAAGTAACAAATTACACTCATCTCTCGTTACTGAGCCGGCTTCGCGCCTGGTCGGCACAGTAACGGGCGCTATTCAAATCTATTTTCCACCGGACTTGAAGGGACGAGTGAACACTTTTACTTCAACAATCAGGACCGCATATATAGTCCCTGAACCCGGCACATGTACAAAAGTATATGCCCAGAGAGTCGCGATGTAAACAACTTCTGATACGGCACTGACTGTTCTTGCGAAGAGCTTCAGTATAAGGCATCAAGAGAAGCTCAGGGGGGAGACAGAAGCAGTCAAGCGTGAACGACAGTAAAGCCGGTATACTCTTTTAGTGTCCTGAAATGAAGGTCAAGTTCGTTAGCCAGCTATTTTGGACAATAATTCAATAAGTTGGAGCATTTAAAAAATGTTTGAAACCACTTTTTTCCGAATTTACAAACTCTATGTACGGGTATTAGTAGTACTCAGAAAGTCGAACAGTTTTTCCCAATGACTTTTTTGATAAAAAGAAAATTTTGAGTGTTATAGCATTTACAAAATTCAAAAAAAAAAGAAACGAAAATAAATATTTTAAGCCAAACAATGCACGATATGAAAAAAAGTCAAGAAAAGACAAACCCTTTTCTTTTGAAAACCCTACAAGATTGTCATAACAAGTTTTTGAATTTTTTCGAAAAATCGAAAATTCAAATTTTAAGCCATATAACGCGGAATATGAAAGAAAGGTAAGATATCAAAATTGTTGTTTTTACGAAGACCTGTAAACTTGCCTCAAAACTTTTTTCGGTAGACGGCATTGTTTGTTCTTTAATTATGGGAAATAGTATTGAAATATTTTTATTTCAATTTTTGAGCCAAACGACGTAAGCACAGAAGATCGGGTGCAAAGCGCGAATATTATGATGAGAATGTATTCCTTAAGACCGATAGAGCCTTAAGTAAATAAATTGCTTTTCTCATTTGAAATCAAAAATAAATTTACTAATTTGTATATGAAGAACATATAACAGCGAGCGTGAAGCACGAGATCATGTTTCGGAGCAGCTGAACTCAAAGAATGTGTGAAAAATGCTAGTTATCCCGAAATTCGGGACGACTAGCCAAAAGCGCAAGATTTGCTAGTCGTCCTGAATTTCGGGATGATGAGACACTTCGTAAAATATTAACGTTTTTCTTTCTTAAATAGTTTCAGATGACTTAAAAAAGTAACTCAGTAATTATAAAATCAAAAACTACTGAAGACTGGCTAAGTGAGAGCGAGCTGAAGTGAAAAAAGATTGAAATTTTTTGTATTCGAAAAATCTACTTTTTATCAATTACTTCAAGAACCACAAAACCTACAAATTCTCGCAGGAGCAAGAAAAGATGCGCCTTGAAATTCCGTATAACCGTTAATCATTAAAATTAAAATCCGAGCGATTTTCAAATTTGACTTTGAGGGCAATACTTCTCAGGCTAAATCCACGCGTATTCTCTTTTGATCGGGAGCGATTCAATTCTATTTTGAACTTTTTGAACATTTTAGATAATAATTTTCACTAATTTTTGTAATGTTCAAAGTGATAAAATTATGACGTCCCACTAAACGACTTCAAGACAAATTACTGAATTAATGTCTGCCTGATCGTGCATTTAGATCTCATTTTAATATACTTTCATTAAAGTGCAAATGATACTTTACATAAACATAGGGCAGAAGACGTTTCAAGTGTCTCGCGTGCAGATAAAAGTTACAAAACGTGCTAAGGTGGTACGCTGCACTTGGTGTAAACTATGAAGGTGAATGTCTGAGAGATCATGACCCTGAAAATTCTCATCGGCAGATCGTGATCGATCGCTTCACGAGGTCTCCTATTTTGTGCAAACGACGTTCGAATTAATCAACGTAATTGTTTTGGACCGACATGAGGGCATGAATAGGTCAATTAGCGGTCTCACTGTGATCACGAATATTCGATAGTCGCTGATTACATCAATTTAATTATCACCTTGAATTCCATTTGATTATCTTCGGATAATTGATAGAAATTATTTTGATTAAGAATACTAATTGAAATTGAGTTAATTGATTCAAAAAGCTGGAACACTTTCATTAAGGCATATTATCATTTTCAAATTCGGAAAATGAAGATTAATTTAGGATTCAAATACGTGTATCACTGTGAGAAGTAAATCGAAAGATCTATCTCAAAGTGATTTAAATCTGCATTCCCTTTTTTCTTCAATCTAATCTCCAATATAGTCTACAGCCCATTATTTCTTAAACTTCATATCTAACGATCCCAATCCGAAAAAACATGGGGATAATTTGGGAATGTTGAAAACAGTAGACTTTTAGGAAAAGGAAATCGAATCATTTTCCAACATAAATAAATCAGTTGAAATGACTTCAACTTCGACAATATAAATTAATTCGTTCACATTAAGAGGTCAGTTCGACATGTCCAGATGATAAGGTTCTATCTCGGAGTGTGCGAACAGAAGAGTTCTATTTCAAAGAGAGCGCTAATGCACCATAAAATTTAATGGAAATTTGCAAGATTCCAGATTTTACCACCGAAATAAATCCTTCTTATTCGGACTCCCGGAATAGAACCTCTAAATATGCATGCAACCAGATAGAACCTTGTCGCTTGGAAGCATTGTCATTTGGATATGATATGATAAAAATTAAACATCAAGTTAATAAGACTTAAAAATGGTAAAATTAAATGAAACTGAATTCCACTTTATAGGGTAATGACATCAAAGGGGCCACCTTTAGGACTTAGTGGTGGGTTTCCTCCTTCAATTCTCATCTAAGAATATTAAATATGAAAATAAATATTAATCTTGTCTTTTACATCAAGCCCTTGATTTAGAAGATTGAATATGCCATACAAAATTTTGGGTATTTGTCAAAAATGTCTGGCTACTTCTGATGACTTTGCCACATTTACTTTTCAGTACACATTAAAAAATTTCCGCAACGCTTACAATGAATTTTCAAT
The DNA here is from genome assembly GCA_032362435.1 of Melikaiella ostensackeni. Lineage (NCBI taxonomy): Eukaryota > Metazoa > Arthropoda > Insecta > Hymenoptera > Cynipidae > Melikaiella > Melikaiella ostensackeni. The sequence continues at coordinate 10,526,818 of JAUMHM010000050.1, read as the reverse complement.
AGATGAATGAGAGGCTGCTGAATATTGAGAATGCAGTTAAATGCATTTTATGTTTGTCCAACTTGGCGATTACTTTATATACAGCTTTGACTATGATCGTAACCTTAATTGGCTCACTACTGATGTCTTCTTCTTTATTTATAAATAATCTGGCCCCTTAGGATTTATATAACTTCCGTTGCTTCACGTCTCTATAACATACTCTTTGCATCGCTTATTCTAACTTATTCTGTAAAATGCCGTCGTTTTAGATGGCCCCTGGGTCATATTTTTTTTCAGGACAAATTTCAATTTTTTAATGAAATATCCCAATAGAAAATTCTATTGCGCATATTTTTAGTCTCATAAATAAATGTGACGACTTTATTAGTTTTTGTAATAATCAAGAACATG
>JAUMHM010000050.1:10510642-10526325 GCA_032362435.1 Melikaiella ostensackeni | reverse complement strand
AAAATTTGTTAATGTAAGGTTAAGTTACGAAAATGCAAAAATGAGATTACAATTACAAAATGATCAAAAACTTACCACATTAAATATATGCACACATTATTGCGATTTTGCATAAACCAAAATAAAGTTAAATATAATTAATGAAATTCACATTTTGGATCAATTTGAAGAAAATTGAGGAGAAGCAGAAAACCGTTTACAATTAGAGTCTTTCAAATGTCAAATTTCAACAAGTGTTTACAAAGTCATCCATTAAAGGTCAAATAGTACAATCTCAAAGTCAATGATTATGGACATTAATCACAAGATGCTAAATTAAAAAATCCATTATAAATGAAATTTGTAAATAAAATTAGTTTTTGCATAATGAACTACAGAAATCTGAAAGTCTGGAGTTGTCGTACCTAAGATTAAGGCATTTTCTTTTCCTTGTGAATGTAGAAAGATTCAACAATTAAACGTGTATTCAATTTTTTTTCACGAGCTAGAATTTTTGGATTTTGAAAACCGAAGTCATGATCAGTCTAAATTCTATGTCTTTCAAGTGCCGTAATATTACCTTTGTTTGAATTATGATGTTGATGTTCCTTAATTCTATAATTTAATGGTCAACCTGTGTGTTCAATGTAACAACAGTCACAATTTGAACAGTCGAAACAGTAAACAATATTTTTTTAATGAAAAATATATAATTCATCCTTAGGGGATGGAAATAAATTCAAGTTAGACTTTGTTGGTCCAAAAATGACCATGATACCCTTTTGTCTTGATATTGTAGCTAATTTATCCTTAATACCAGATATGAATGGAACTACTGTAAAAGCTATGAAATTTGATGATTCTTTTTTTTACCTGAGTTATAAATGTCATCAATTCTAATTTTAATTATTTTATTAATCAAATTGAGTGGGTAACATTACTAATCAAAATTTTTTGTAATAATTTGATGTTCTGTTTTCTAAATTGTGAGGTAGATAACTTGATAGCTCCATCTCTAAGCCTAAAAATCATCCCTCTTTTGAGACCATGGATCGAAATATCTTAAAAATTAAGTGTGGAGTTTGCTTCTTTCTTATATGTAAACTCAAGATTTGAATCATAACTATTAAAAATTTCCAAAACTTCTTGTAGTTCTTGCTTAGGAATGATTATCAAAATATCATCAACATACCTTTTGTGAAAGGGTACATAAAAACTAAGTGAAGATGAACAGTGAATTTCAAGTGCTTCCATTACAATATCAGCTATTGCAGTAGATGCTGGAGAGCCTATATCTGTTCCATCTATTTGTTTGTAGTTTTTGTTATCCAACTTGAAAAATGTAGATCTGAAGGAAACCCTCACTGCATTTAAAAATTCATCTCTGGGTATAAGAGTTTTGAGGTAATCAAGTCCCATTTATTTTTGATACATTGTGAAGCTAAGTTGATAGGAATATTAGGAAATAAGTCAACAGTATCCAATTTCACAAGAATGTGATGTTTTGGCATTTTAAAGTCTTTCAGGCAATTAGCAAATTCCCAGCTATCTTTAAATGGTACTCTGATTTTCCTGTTGTCAATCTTAAATGATCAGAAAGTTTTCAGCTAATTTGGAAGCAAGGGTTATTTATATTAAACACTATTGTTCTGAAAGGATTTCTCTTTTTATGTACTTTAAGTAGTCCCTACGCTCTGAGGATAGTAGAAGTATTTGCTTTTAACTCTTTAGATTCTTTAGATGATACATATGCTTTTCGATCGCATCCATTGATGGGATCGAAATCTGGGCCTAAAGATTCAATTGTAACAAGTTTTTCGTACAATTCATTTAACAAAAAATATTTTCCCTCTCATGGTTTTATAGCCTCAATTGAATCTGAAATATCACCCTAAATATACAAAATGACTTTCGAGTCCAATGCTCTCAGACTATTCTAAATTTTCTTAATTCGCCAGTTTCAATCAAACAAAAACTTCAAGATAATTTAGATTCTAGTCCAGAAATACAATTTGTCAAAGATAATTCTGATATAATTTTTGTTTAAAGCAGACGAAAGTAACACAACTGATGCAATAAGTCAATCTGAATATATTCAAAAGTGTTAAATTTTCTATCAGATAAAGTTAAATTCAAAGAAGTTAAATTTGAGTATACGACCACTGCTGAGAAATCTAATAATATCATTATCAATAGATGGCATCGAAAAGCATATATATCATCTGAAGAATCTAAAGAGTTAAAATCAAATGCTACTACTATACTCAGAGCGTATGGAGTACCTAAAGGACATGAAAAGAGAAATCCTTGAAGAATATAGTGTCTACCATAAATAGTCCTACTTCAAAATTTGCTGAGTTTCTTTCTGATCATTTAAGATTGATAACAGGAAAATCAGAGTCCCATGATAAAGATAGCTGGGATTTTTTCAATTGCCTAAAAAACTTCAAAATGCCAAAACATCATATTCTTGTGTTATTGCATGTTGTTAACTCATTTCCTAATATTCCTACCAACTTAGCTTTTCTATGTATTAAAAATAAATAGAACTTGTTTGCCTTAAACACTCTTATACCCATAGATGAATTTTTAAATGCAGTAGACTTTTGCCTCAGTTCTACATTTCTTAAGTTTAATAACAAAAACTGCAAACAAATAGATGGATTAGCTATAGGCTCTCCATTATCTCTAGCAATAGCTAATATTGTAATAGAAGCACTTGAAATTGACTGTTTATCTTCAATCAATTTTAATGTACCCTTTTATAAAATGTATGATAATGATATTTTCATGATCATTCCTAAACAAGAACTACAAGAAGTTTCAGATATTTTTAAGAGGTACGATTTAGATCTTAAATTTGCATATGAAGAAGAAGTAAACTCCACACTCAATTTTTTAGAAATTTCGGACATAAAAGAAAATAATGGAAAATAATGGAAATCTTCTAAGAAATTAGTACCACTAAGAAACTTGGTCTGGTAAATACTTACATTTTTTATGACAACATCCATGGTCTCAAAAAAAGGGATCATTTTTGGGCTTATAGATAGAGTTATTAAATTATCTTTATTGCAATTTAAAAAACAGAACATCGAATTATTACAAGTTTTAATTAGTTATGGCGATCCACTTAATTTTATCAATAGACTAATTGAAATTAGAATTGATAACTTCTATAATTCAGGCAATAAAAAAAAATCACCAAATTTCAAAGGTTTTACAGTAGTTCCATATATATCTGATATTACGGATTTCAATTCACTTCCATCTCTTGAAGATAAATTAGATATTTTGCATAAATAAAATATTGCTTACTGTTTCGACAGTTTAAACCGTGACTGTTGTGGCGTTGGACACACAGATAAACCATTACATTATAGAATTAAGAAACATCAACATCATAATTTGAATATAAGTAATATTACGGCATTCGAAAGACATAGAATCGAGACTGATTATGACTTTGTGTTTTAACATCTGAAAATTTTAGCTTATGAAAAGAGACCATATAGCGTCTAAAACGTAGCCAATTCAAAGTTAAATCTAGGTTTTTGTTTATTCCAACTTCGACACCGAAAATTTATTCATGCATCAAAGAAGAGGTCGAAACTAAAGAAGAATGATAAAAAGTCTTCCATACAAAAAATTCGCAACATATGGAATATAAATCGTTCTATTCCATAACTTCTGTCCCTTTCGATATGTTCCATCAGGGATGAATGATGCTATGTAAATTACCTTTTGAAGTAATTCACAATTCACAATCAGTACGATCATAAGACGGTAATGTATTGCTTAAAGAAGGGAGTGAAGAGTTCTGAAGATATTGATATCCGTCTTTCCGAAACTATTACGTGGGTTTCTTGTCGATTTGTTCGAGAAAATCACTGAAGACTTAGAAAAATTATTACTGTACATCTGGATTTAACGGCAGCTCGAACGTGTCGTAAAGGGAAATAAACGTTAGCAGTGCGACTGTCCGTAGGAGTCATCCAGTATTTATTGGGCCGCTCGGTTACTTCGATCGTCTCTGGAAACGAGAAATTGGACTAATGTCGATTTGTAATCAGTGGAAGTGATTTATAACGGCATGAATGAAATGTAACTAGAATCCACCGTAAAAAGACTTGGCACCGCAAAATAAACTGAGATTGATTACGCGCTCCCCAATCACCCTACCCAAGAGATTTTTCTCGTTATTTCTCCGAGAGTGTATCCTGTTCCTCTGAATTGACTCCTATACACCATTTTCTGCTCTTAGTCCCGTGTCAATTATTAACATCGCAATCTACTTCTATCCACTTCAAGTTTCGCAAACCCACCGTCCTGACAGGAAAAACTCTATTTTTTTTGGGATTCAGATAAATCAAAATAATCGTGAAAGCATGTTTAAGGACTTATTGGCTGCTGTTCTTTAAAAATGTAGACAGTTTTTCTATTTCAGAGATTGATTGACATGTCAATCTGTAATCTGTCAAACACATCAATTTAACGTGGAAATTAGTTTTCGCTCGTTCTATAGAAGTAGAGGAATATCGAAACTAAATTTACACACATGATGAAGCAAAATTCAAATTAGTTTCATGAATACGAAAACTTACTTATTGAAACATTTGTAATATTTTTAACGAATTCTAACTTATGGAAAAGCAATTTTTCTGTGTGTGTAATCCCTGAATCTTGGTTAAATTTGCAATGAATGGGGAAAAGTGGTGATAAAGAGCTTAAAAATTATTGATGAAAGTAAAATGAGGTTGGACTGTTTCCACTTAAAATTTTCTTGGTACTGGAACTCTCAAGGAGAAAACCTAATTAGATAATTGTGGTTATTTAGATTTACCAGACACAAAATGACAGACATAACTACCAACCGCATTCAATTATATTTTTGGTATACAAGATGTTTTTACTTTCTCACTTTCTTCAGAAAATATTACATATTATGCATTTATGAAGATAAAGATCGTTGAACTGAAGTATAGCAATATAAAAAGTTAATACTAGCCTTAAAATTTAAATAATTAAAAAATAGGATAGTTCTTTTTATGATAAAATATATTCAATATTTTCTGGTAGCTGCTTCTAATTGAAAAAATTAGCCTAGTAGTCAGAAACACAATTCTATTTCTAGAAGATAAAAATAATACCTTCTTTTTATGAATACGTCATGCAAACGTACATTATTATTAAATTACTAGGGGCCACGCCCACTGTGTGCGCTTTACTGGCGCCAAGCCCCAAAACAGGTATATTATTGTTCATACATTTATTTTACTGGCTGCTTTCAGAAATACATAAAAATAATTCTTATTATTGAAAAAATTGGAAAGGATCTTCCTTAAAAAGTTATTTTACTTTCCCAGGAAAGAAAGAACCTCCGATGTACGGTTTATTATTCTGCATTTCGTTTACCTCCTCTTTTATTATACATGTTAATATTTTTTTTTATAAAGTAACGATCGATAACAATGAGCAGGGTAAAGTAATTTTGCATCCAGGAAAAAAAGGCGTGCAATAATAACCATAAAAGTAGGACCAAGAGTGCCAAGCAGTCGGCATATTTTTACGATACTCGATGGGAACGGCGGTTCGAGCCGGCCGAATCGAAAGTCAAATTTAGAACCAAGGAATAAAAATTCGAAATGAGATATTCTTCAATTTTTAAACTACCGTTGCAAGAGTTATAAATTCAGAATATTCAGGTTTCAACATGTTCAGACATCTTGAAGTTTTCTCAAAATATTCAAAATTGGAGTAAATATAATGTATTTCATAAGCGGAATGAGATGCGCCAAAACAGACAAAATTTTTGGATTCAATTCCAGAATTATATAGTAAATGATTCATAATGATAAAATATTGTATATAATAAATATATGCATAAATAAATATGAATAATAACACAGCCTCACAAGAAATAGAGTTTTCTGAAACTCGAGCTAAACCACCATACCTATACGTTTTTGAGGACGCTGAATCCGATTCCGGGGTCAGTTTGACCCCACCAGATCAGAATTAAGGTCAAGTGAAGGTCAAAATGGGAAAAAACAATTGAATCGGTGTGAACCACTACTTTCAGAAGTTCTTGGGGTCGCTAAATCGAAATCCGGGGTCAATTTTACTTCATCGGATAGGGATGAAGGTCATTCCAAGGTCAAAATTGAGAAAACTATGGAATTGGAGGAAAAATCTACTCTTAGACGTTTTTGGGGTCACTGAATCCGAATCCGGGGTCAGTTCAACCCCATGAGGTCAGGTTTAAGTTCAAATAAGGGTCAAAATGAGAAAAGCAATTGAGTCGGCGTGAACCACAATTTCCAGACGTTTTTGGGGTCTCTTAATCAAAATCCGGGGTCAATTTTACTCCATCGGATGGGGATGAAGGTCATCCCAAGGTCGAAATTGAGAAAAATATGAAATTGGAGAAAACCTCTACTCTCAGACGTTCTTGGGGTCGCTGGATCCGAATCCGGGGTTAGTTTGACCCCATGAGGTCAGGATCAAGGACAAGTGAAGGTCAAAATGAGAAAAAACAATTTAATCGGCGTGAACCACTACTTTCAGACATTCTTGGGGTCGCTTAATCGGAATCCGGGGTCATTTTCCCTCCATTGAGTGGGATGAAGGTTACCCCAAGGTCAGAATTGAGAAAACCATGGAATTGGAGAAAACCTCTACTCTTAGACGTTTTTGGGGTCGCTGAATTCGAATCCAGGGTTAGTTCGACCCAACGTGGACTGGATCAAAGTCAGGTAAAGGACAAAATGAGAAAAAACAATTGAATTGGCGTCAACCACTACTTCAAGACGCTCTCGGGGTCGCTTAATTGGAAACCGGGATCATTTTTACTCCATCGGGTTGGGATGAATGTCATCTCAAATTCAAATTTGAGAAAACCATGGAGTTGGAGAAAACCTCTACTCTCGGACGTTCTTGGGGTCGCTGGATCCGCATCCGAGGTTAGTTTGACCCCATGAGGTCAGGATCAAGGACAAGTGAAGGTCAACATGAGAAAAAACAATTGAATCGGCATGAACCACTACTTTCCGATGTTCTTGGGGTCGCTAAATCGGAATCCGGAGTCATTATCATTCCATCATGTCGGGATGAAGGTCACCCCAAGGTAAAAATTAAGAAAACCATGCAATTTGAGAAAACCTCTTCTCTTAGACGTTTTTGGGGTTGCTGAATCCGAAGCCGTGGTCAGTTCGACCCCACGAGGTCAGAATCAACTTCAAGTAAAGGTCAAAATGAGAAAAAACAATTGAATCGGAATGAACCACTACTTTCAGATGTTTTTGGGGTCGCTAAATCGGAATCCGGAGTCATTTTCACTCCATCGTGTAGGGATGAAGGTCACCCCAAGGTCAAAATTGAGAAAACCATGCAATTTGAGAAAACCTCTTCTCTTAGACGTTCTTGGGGTCGCTGAATCCGAAACCGTGGTCAGTTCGACCCCACGAGGTCAGGATCAAGGTCAAGTAAAGGTCAAAATGAGAAAAAACAATTGAATCGGCGTCAATCACTACTTTAAGAAGCTCTTGGGGTCGCTTAATCGGAAACCGGGATCATTTTTTCTCCATTGGGATGGGATGAATGTCATCTCAAGGTCAAAATTGAGAAAACCATGGAGTTGGAGAAAACCTCCACTCTCAGACGTTTTAGGGGTCACTAAATCCAAATCTGGGTTCATTTTCACCTCATCAGGTGAGGATCAGGGTCAAACGAATTTGTTCAAACAGAGTCTTGTTACAATTTCTGAATCTTTACATTGAATATCGGGAATTATCACTGCATTCATCGTTTCTTATGTTGTCTAACCTTTTTCCCTCAAAAGATCTTACGAGTGGTTTCCTTTCACGCTTCACTCCGTTTTTATTACTTTCTTTCTTCAATGACCAGCAGTAATCAGCCATCATATTTAAATTCCATCGACCTGGATATTTTATTTCCATTGTCTTTATATCTTGATGGAACCTCTCCTCTCGCTCCTCTCTAAAATCTCCTAGATTCGTTGGAAAGTAATCCATATATGAGTGTGAATAGTGTAACTTGAGGCTCATCAAACACTCTAGTTTTTTATAATTTGCTATCATTCGTGCCGCTATTTCTTTGTACTCTTCACTTTTATGATTCCCAAGAAAATTTTTCGCAACTTCTTTAAACTGATCCAGGCTGCATTTTCCTTGCCATTCATTTCAGAAATGACGTCATCATCTCTCTTTAGTTTGCGTATTAGTGGTCCTTCGAAGACACCTACAGTTATTTTTGCGTCACTGAGAATAATTTCCTCACCTTAGTGACGTGAAAATAACTGAAGGTGTCTTCGATGGACCACAAATACGCAAACTAATGAGAGATGGTGACATCATTTCTACAATGAATGGTAAAGAAAAAACAGCCTGGATCAGTTTAAAAGAAGTTGTGAAGAATTTTCTTGGGAATCATAAAAATGAATAGTACAAAGAAATAGCGGCTCGAATGTAAGCGAATTATAAAGAACTAGGGTGGTTGATCAGCCTCAAGTTACTCTATTCGCACTCGCATATGAATTATTCCCCAACGAATATAGGAAATTTTAGTAAGAAGCAATGAGAGAGGTTCCATCAAAATATGAACACAATGGCAATGAGATATCAAGGTCGATGAGATGTAAATATGATGGCTGATTACTGCTGGTCATTGAAGAGAGAAAGTGATGAAAACGGAGTGACGCGTAAAAGGAAACCGCTCGTAAGATCTTTTGAGGAAGAAACGGTGAGACACCATAAGAAACAGTGAATGTAGGGATGATTTCCGATATTCAATGTGAGAATTCAAAAGTTGTAACGAAACTCTGTTTAGGCAAATTTGTTCGACACTGGTCCTCACCTGATGAGATGAGAATGAACCCAGATTCGGATCTAGTGACCCCAGAAACGTCTTAGAAGAGTGGTTTACTCCGATTCAATGGTTTTTTCTCTTTTTGACCTTGACATGGCCTTGATCTTGACCTCATGGGGTCAAACTAACCCCGTATTCGAATTCAGCGACCTCAAAAACGTCTGAGAGTAGAGGTTTTCTCCAATTCCATGGTTTTTTCAATTTTGACCTTGGATGACGTTCATCCCGACCCGGTGGAGTGAAAATGACCCCGCATTCGGATTTAGCGACCCCAAGAACCTTATAAAGTAGTGGTTTACGCCGATTCAATTGTTTTTTATCATTTTGACCTTCACTTGACCTTGATCATGACCTGCAGAGGTCAAACTGACCCAGGATTCGGATTCAGTAACCCCAAAAACGCCTGAGAGTAGAGGTTTTTTCCAACACAATGGTTTTCTCTATTTTGACCTTCAATCGACCTCGATCCTGACCTGCTGAGGTGAAGCTGACCCCGGAATCGGATTTAGATCCCCCAAAAACGTATAGGTATGGTAGTTTAGCTTGGGTTTCACAATTTTTTTTGTGGGGCTGTGTAATCCTTAATAATTTATAAGAATATTGTGGGCTAGTGACGCGGCAATGTCAGCGATGTTCAAGCCGAGTACGAGGCAGCCCCTACCGCCGAGTATCGTAAATATTTGCTCAATTCTGCAAGCTTCTTTCATTTCTATTTGGTAGTCTCGAGATCACTCTCGCCACTCGAAATGACCATATTTTAATGTAACTCTCCCATTTTTTCGCACTAACGTACCTCATTCCCGCTTGAGATATATACTATTAATGTAAGTTACGTTGTCTGCTACGTTTCACTCATACCGTCATATCCATATAATATGGTCAAAGTTCCCTCAGACGTTTTTTCCCTGTAATCGAAGAAGTTTTCTGTGAATTTGTTTATCTGGAATAAACTTTCGATGAAGTGAATGGAACTAAAGCTCAGGAAGTCCTGAAAGAGTATTGAGATAATGGTTGGCTTCTAAAAGCATTAAGGGCAATATTGATGATGGTAAAGCGAGAGTAAAAGTAAATGAACAACTGAGCGATTGGTTTGATATTAAGCAGGGCGTTAGAGAAGGCTGCGTTATGTCCTACTAGATGTTTAATATATGCATGGACGAATGACTAAGATGGCTCTCTTAGACGAAAAGGATAGTGATTTTCGGACAGTGAAAGTGTGTGGATCAGTTTGTAGATGATAGGATTGTTACAGAAGAGTCACACGATGATTTGCAGAGAATAATGAGGAGACTGGATATCAGCATAAAGACTATGAGTTTCAAAATTAAAGACAATCAAACAAAAATTATTGTTTTTGAAAGACGAGATGACAAAACAGTATGCAATATTGCCTTAAGCGTAGAGAGGATAAAAGAAGTTGATAATTTCGTGTATCATGGAAGGTCATCTACAACTGACGTAAAGACAAATGCGGTAAAACGCTAATAGACAAAGTCAGTAGTGATCGGGTTCTCAAAGAATGTGGTGAAGGAGAAATATCGATTGACAAGAATGAAAGAAATTTGCTGAGATGGTTTGGTCATGTTGAGAGAATGAATGAAGGTATTTGTGAATGAATTTGTGAATAAGACTCTAAAACGAAGGTATATAAGGAGTTGTAGATACACAAGAGCTTGCATGAAAAGATGTATGGATGTGAAAGAAGCAAAAGATGTAAGCATGGGTAGGGATGTTTGACGGACAATTGTTTGCAAGAAGAAGATGAGAACGAAGAGAAAAACAGGTTAAATTACAGGTGATAAAATATAAATTGAAAGTTATTGGTATCGCATAATAGATGATTTTTAGGATAAATATATATCGAGCATCGTTGAGAATAAGAACTTAATGGAAGCACACGCAGTCTTACATTATTCAGGAAATACAAAGAATCGCGATGGAGTTCTCCGTCGTTCTTCGAGATTTGCAAGGAGCGATCTTTCCAGAAGAATATCCCTTCGAAATTTCCATAACAGTGCGGTTCAGAACCGAGCAGAGAGCCTAATATTATATCCGATGTACGTGCCTACGGGCACAAAGCAAAACCTCGACGAGATCATGGCTGCGAGGGGGGACGCTATGCAAATCGTGGTGTACTCCCAAATTCCCGGCGAATCTCAATTTCCTTGTTGGCCGGCTTCGCAGACCAACGCTTCTTTGATGCTGAGGATAGGTTTCGTTGGTAGCGATTACAAACTCAGCTGGGGTTTCTGGTGTCATAGTTGTTGTTAGTCGAAACGCCCTTGTCTTCTCACCTCTCATCTTCCTCCAAAGTGATTAAGTACAGTTGCAATTAAAAACATTTTCTACTGTTACTTTGAAAACAAAAACATATATTTTTCTACTGCTGTCATTGATAAATAAAATCAACAGTAAGTGGAAAATTAAATTAGTCCCAACGAGTAGAGGATGTCACGCCACAAGCAAGAATCAGTTTTCAACAAATCGTTTTAATTTCTCTAAAATAATATTTTTTCAGTTGCGAATTACTATAAATGAATTTGTCATGGGCCGCAAATATGGTCTCTGAACTCGGCACATGTATAAAAGTATTTGCCCAGAGTCGCGATGTGAACAACTTCTGATACATCAATCGATAAAAAGAAAAATATACTTGATAGTGCGATGGCAAAATATGTAGCACGTAGATCAATATCTTGACTTTGCTTTATCTGCAGACAAAATCATATCTGAGTCAACTAAAACGGTTAATTGAACTGTTATCCTGAATATTGCATATGCGTCTTGTTACCTCACCCTAAGGCGAATGTGACGCACGCTTATTTTAATTTATTACTGGAAATTATGAAGGATTTACTAAGAAACGGGAATTAAATTCTTATAAAATTGAGTATCCTTATTAATGTTCCTCTGTTTTTCAAAACTTAGAACTTTCATTTCGTGTATAATTGAAATTTCAAGTTATGAAGTAAAATTTTTTAACATTATCGTGATTTTGGCATTCTAAGCATTTGAACTACCACAACGAACCTAACCCACAAACCAATAAAGGAATTTCTAAAAGTGAACATCATTATAGAATAATCTTATAATACTGGAAAGTTGTTCTAATAAGAGTTTACAATACTTGTAATAATATTTTATTAGATTGAGTAAATATTTCTTACTTTTTCACTTCAATCAGGGACAATTCAAAACAAAAATTTGTGCGCCAAGTTACCTATTGATTCTAGTCTTGAAAGGGCCACATTAGTCGCATGCGAATAGAGTAGAATAAAACTTCTTCTACGTGGAAATTAATTGATTTTACCTTGAATATGAAACTTTACAGCATTCGAAGAAGTATGATCCATTTATTCAAAAACAATTTGACATAACTTTAACGATAAATTCTGCAGTTTTGCACTGTTTTTCAGCTATCCTGAAATTAGAAGCGAGACGTGAAGAGCAAGCAACTATATTTATTGCCTTAATTTTTTCATAATTTAACATCTTGAACATGAATATATATTCTGAATGAATATTCTGAATATTCCACTCGTCGACAATGTGTAATTTTTGTAAATACGAGTGCACCACATTGCCACTGCACCACATTTTTCGCTTCTCCCCTATCCTCTTAACACAGAAAAAACTACGTTTCAAGTTTTTTTAAGCTGTTTTTTTACAAATTCGATTTGAACATCAGGTCTGTTCGCTGTCATAATCAATTACAAAACCGAACAACAATTATTGGATTGCTTTCAATGTTGGTATTACTCGAAATGAACCAATTGTTGTTCAGTTTTGTTTCAGTAAAGTCACCATCTTTTAGTATAAAACGAAGCAATATTAAAGAATCTTTTTTCTGTGCAGAGCTTTTTGGATGAAAAGAAGATTGTTTGAATGACTAGAAATATGTCCACTCGCACTAACTAAAAGAAAAATAATCAGAAAAAAACTGTTGCAAGATAATAAGAAATGCAATAAAAGAAACTAACTTTTCATGCAGATTTGTTTTAATTTTTATCCACCCATCATTTTCTTCTCATTTTGTTCCTGCATGCAACTAATTACTTTTTTATATCACCTGCGGTGTCAGATTCATCAATTCAAGAATTGAAGGCAACACTTTAACAAATACAGTCAAAGAAAACCAGAAATGTCTAAAAACATACATGCTTTCATTGGACTTTACAGATTTTAAATTATTTTCTTCTTTATGGTTCAATTCTTCTCATTGTTCTTCCCATATGACAAGCGACAGTATAGAAAATTCCAAATATAAAAATGATATTTTTTGAACGCCGATTTTTTCATGTTCTACTGAGAAGAAAAAGATTGTTTAATAAAGAATAAAAAAAAGGTTAGTGTTAGTTTTTCTGAATTATTCAACCGAAAGCAATTTTCTCTGATTTCTATTTTTCCAAATTACCATTTGACGTAATTTTTATTCTTTTGAATTATAATTTCACATAATTTCACGATAGCGAATTACTATTTGACATAATTTTTATTAGTCCGAAGCACTATGTGACATAATTCTTATTCTTCCGAAGAAGCACATGACCTAAAATCCATTTAAGCGAAATGTCACTTGTCATAATACCCATATCATTCAAACTGCATGTAACACAAATTTCATTAGTCCTAAAATGGCGTCCGGCATTCTTTTTCGGTGAGCCATGCCGCGAAAGTCGAATCAGCCAATAAGAATGTCGGACGCCATTCTAGGAGGAATGAAATTTATTTTACATACAGTTTCGATGACATGGGGATTATGACAGATGGCGTTTCGTTCAAATGAATCTTAGGTTATGTGCTTATTCGGAAAAATAGAAATTATGTCAAATAGCAGTTTGGTATTATAAAAATTATATCAAATTGTAATTCGGTGAATCGAAAATTACGTCAAATGATAATTCGGAAGTATAAAAATTATGACAAATGGTAATCCGGAAAAATAAAAATTATGACAAATGGTAGTTTGGAAGAATAAAAATTGTCTTAAATAGTAATTCGGTATTATAAAAATTATGTCAAATTGTAATTCGGTAAAATAAAAATCATGTCAAATGATAGTTCGGTAGAATAAAAATTATGTAAATTATGTCAAATTATGATTCTGTAAAATAAAAATCATGTCGAATGATAATTCGGAAGAATAAAAATTAGGTCAATTGGCCATTAGGATGAAAATATTTATAGCAAAATGCTATTCGGTTAAATGATTTTAGGTAAAATAAATATTGGGGAAAATAGAATTTGGGAAATATTCATGCGTCTCCTGCACCTGCGTCAAGTTACTAGCAACTTCGGGTGATTTGGCACATCATTATTATTGTTTGATATAGAGTTTGATATTGATATGAGCTTAAACATAAGATATTATAAAAGTGTTGGACTAGCTACGTTAATGTAAAAAGTGAGTTATTCATTTTAAATTCAATTGCTTTGAAATTAACCAATACTTACCGAAAAAATCCAATAAATAAACTTGCAATAAAAATGTTTTGAAAAATCGACTGACTGTAAATTTGTTGTCAATTACATATTATGCAAGAATTCGAACGATGAGCCTAACTATTATAATTTTTTCTGAATAAAGGTGCGCCAACTTACTCTCCTCTCCTCTATCTATCAAAGGAACTAAATTTTTACGTAAAAATGATAGATATCGCCATAATGCTTTTGCTATCCTTATATTTAATTGTTCAGTTTTAAAATAATGAATTTGAAACTGTCCAATTATGCAAACCTTATTTTCAAGTACTTTCTATAGGAATTTAAAATTAATCTCATCATCAATATTTTTTAAGATAAATATTTCAATTATTAAACACGGAAAATTGAACTTGGCAACTATGGAGGCTCACAAGTTTTTTGTTTTATTTTAGGCTCTTTAAAATTGAAATTGTTGCATTTTGCACGCGTATCTGTTCTAAGAACTCAGTTTTGAAGTTTGTATCAAGGAATTTGTTTAATTTTCGACGTCACAATTTCGGATTATTGAATTTTGAACGCTTCAACTTAGGACGGTTTCATTTAAAGCTCTTTGAGTCAATTTTGAGTGATGCATTGCAATAATTTAACTTTTAAAATACAAAACACATTTGGAAATTGTTAAGTTTTTTATTTTGCAAGACTTTTGATTCAAAATTTTTCATTTTGGAATGGTTTTTTAACTGTGCGCATCTTGTGACTGTAATCGTTTGTATTCTGCTAATTATATAATGTTATATTACTAGACCTTGATCTCATTATCGCTCTTTATTAAAAACTCAGAATGTTTTCCATAAAAATCTATTCAGAGATTTGATCATGAATGAAAATTCGAAATTGGAAATTTTCAAAGAATTTTTCCAGCATGAATTTGCAAGCTTAGCTTGGCGAGCTTAGCCATAGTAATGAAGGAATTAAGGTATAAGCTGTTTATATTCCCCTGGCTTCTTCCACAA
Source organism: Melikaiella ostensackeni (assembly GCA_032362435.1). NCBI lineage: Eukaryota > Metazoa > Arthropoda > Insecta > Hymenoptera > Cynipidae > Melikaiella > Melikaiella ostensackeni. Next base: position 10,511,023 of record JAUMHM010000050.1, on the reverse strand, counting down.
ATTCAGATTGGAGGCTATAATAAAACACAGTTTCCTCCTGCATTCTGCTTTTACATCCACTGTGATAAGAACTGACGTTATTTAAGACCTTCATTATGGGGTTGTAGATAATGAACTTTGAAAGTTTTCTCTTCCCAAAAATTTTGAATTCAAAGGGTTATTCTCAAAATACGAGATACTTTTTTAAGCCATCTTTATACCTCTTTTTCCTATCACGATAGACTATGATTAATAAATTTCATAATTTTTTTGTGAAATGGTCTACTACTACATGGGCTGAAAAGTCTTCGGCCTGACACAGAGGTGACGCCACAAACAAAAAATCTGTATGCTTGTCATAGAGTACCAACCTTAACTAGAATACTGTCAAAGTTTGATGAC
>JAUMHM010000050.1:10486767-10510542 GCA_032362435.1 Melikaiella ostensackeni | reverse complement strand
ACGCGTCACACTACCGGACCGGTATCGAGATGTTGGAAGACCGTTACAATAAATGCATTACTCTAGATGGAGATTATTTTGAAGAATAAAGCCAATTTTTCATTCAAAATATCGTTTTTTCATTGACAGGCCGAAGAATTTTCAGCCCATGTAGTATTTTTTCCTCCGCCATTTCGAATTCTGCATTTTTTATATGATATCCATAATCAGCTGACCCAGAAACCTCTGATAAGCGATTTTTATGCAAATGCCACAGTTAAAAAAAGTATCCGCCATTTCGAATTCTGTGAGAATGTTGAGTCTTGTGAGAGTGTTGAATTTTTTAGCATCCCTCTTGAAAAATACATGATAAATCGTCAGCCCTCTCCCCCCCCCCCACCTATACTAAAAATAAAAAATATAATTGCGGAAAATTTCTATTTTCCGATGACTATGAAATTAGGATTAATTAAATTTCGCCTTGATGAAAACGATATGTTCCAGTTTCCTCGAACTGATAAATTTTATTAGGGGCCTTTTAGGCTGAGCAACAAAATACTATTCAATGGGTCATCCACAAATTACGTAAGACGATTTGGGGGCTATAAGGGTTTGATAAAATCTTGCTGTTTTTTGTGAGGGGTGGTGGGGGGTATTGGAAGATCTTACGTAAGAAAAATAGTCACTTGAAAACAAAATAAATCCAAAAATATAACAACTGAAAGGAAAGTCCAGCAGAAATTCGATCTGTTAGACCAAAAGTGAATTTTCTCTTGAAGAAAATGCGTAATTCATTGCATTGTAATTTTCTTGGTAATGCTCAAAATTTTGACTTGAAACTTTATAAATCTCCAAAATTTCAAGTACAGATATTTGATTTTTAAAAAAATAGAAGAATTTTTATCCAAATAGATAAACTTTCAACAAGGATTATGAATTTTCAAACATGAGGATTAATTTTCTACCAAGGAAGACGAATTTTCAGTTAAATGGTAGAATCCTCAAACAAATAAGATGAAATATATACCAAAAGGAATGAATTTTCATACCAAAAGGACGAATTTCAAACAAAAGAGTTGAATTTTCAACCGAGAAAAGTTTTTTAGTCAATAAAGAAAACAAATTTCATGAAAAATGTTGAATTATTAGGCAAAAAGGATGAATTCTCTACAAAACGGTTGAATTTTCAATAAACAAAGAATGAATTTCTAGCCCCTTCTTTCAAATTTCAATGAACTAAATTAATTTTCAATCAAATAGTGGAATTTTGAATTAGAAAAAAATTTATTTTCAATCAAGAATGGAATAATTGAATTTCCCGTTAAAAAAATCAAGTTTCAACCAAAAAAATGAAAATTATGTTGAACAGATGGATAGAAAAATCAAAAAGATGACTTTTATACTTGAATGTTAACTGTTTAATCAAAAAAATGAATTTTTAACAAGGTAGTTCCACTTTTAACCAAAAGAGATGAATTTTCAACAAAATACAAAAATTTTCACGTACATAGTTGAATTTTCTACTAAAGAAGATAAATTTGCAACCACACAAGATGAATTCTCAACAAAAAATGTAATAGTTAATATTTCCACCAAAAAAAATTTTCATTTCAAATCTAGAATAATCGAATGCAACCAAGAAAGACGAGTTCTCAAGAAGATAGTTGGATATTCAGATGAAACAAACTATTTCTCAATCCAAAGGGATGAATTTTAACAAACTGATTACATTTTTAACCGAATAATTGTTTTCTGAACCATAAAAGATGAATTTTCAACCAAGAAGATTTTTTTTCTACTAAGAAAGACGAATTTTCAACAAAATATTTGAATTTTCAACCAAATGGTTGGATTTTCATCTAAAAAGATTAATTTTCTGCCAAAAAAGACGAATTATTAAAAAAATACATTAATTGTAAACCAAATAGTTCAGTTTTAAATAAAGAAAGATACTTTTTCGACAAAAGAGGAATTTTCTACAAAATAGTTAAATTTTCAACCAAAGAAATGAACTTCCAACTAAAATAATAAGCTTCGACCCAAAAAATAAATTAGTATTTTTTCTGAGTAAAAAAGATGAATTCTCAACAAAAAACATAATAGTTGATATTGCAACGAAGAAAAAATAATTCAAAAACTAAAACAGATGAATTTAAAAAAATACGAATTCTCAAAAAAATCCTAAAGTTTTTAACAGAATAGTTGAATTTTCAACCAAGAAATGTATATTTCTACTAAAAAGTCAAATTTTCAACAAAATATATGAATTTTCAATTCAATAGTTGAATTCCCTTCTAAAGAAGTTAAATTTATAAACCAAAAGGACGAATTTTCAACAGCCTAAAAAATTAGAATTCGAATGAACATTGAAGTTCATTTTTAATACCTTAACAATATCATTTGAGAAAACTGGGAATTTTATCTTCGAAATTTGATTTCATTACGATTCGACTTTTACTTAATTAACAAAATTTGTATGTATGTTCGTTTTATAGTTTATGAAAACTTAGTAATATTTGAGGGGGTGGTCAAAGCAATTCTTAAGGTATCTCACAGGGGGGGGGGGAGATTGAAAATTTCAGAAAACTGTCTCACGTAATTTTTGGATGACCATTCTTCTTTTTTTCATTTATGGGCAAACCAAGCAATTTATAACTCGGCCTCTTTCATAAAATAGGACCTAGTATTACATGAACTGCTCTTTTTTGTTAAAGTGGCCTCCTAAAAATAATTTCAGGGTGGCCCCCACGTTTTTAGTTGCGCCACTGATGGAATTTTTTATTAGTGCCAAAGATGATTATAAATTTTGTAAAGTATCATTTCCCTTCCAACATAATTTGAAAAGTGGCAGAAGAGAAGGCCATACGCGCCAAAAAAACCGAACATTTGAGCCACCAAACTGCAAAATATTAATTAATAAATTTGGTTCCCAAAAAAATGTCGCTTTTTCTCCCTTGCAACACCCTTCCTTCAGGAAATTTGGAAAAATTCGAATTCTATGTTATTCTTTAGAGTAGATCTCTTTATTATACTTCTAAGTCAGTCTTACTTTTGAAAAATTCAGCGCTTTGTGAAAACTTTACAATTTTACCCTTCATTCATTGACAAGCTTTTATTCAATTTCAGCAGTTGCCGAGATACGTAAATGATAATTTGATGAGCGGGTAATTGCAACATATCAAATCGATTAATGCTTATCGAGAACTGTTTCAATTTGATTACAGGTTGCAGTAATCACATTGGTGGCAACTTCAATAGCTACCCCGCCTCCTGGCTACGTTAAACCACCGGTGAACGACAAGGTATGAATTTCAAACACGCACATCGTTTACACATCGGGTGATGGCCATTGTCACTTAATAATTAGTTCTCAGTGAAATATAAAACTTTATATTGAAACGTCACTTACACAATTTTCGTTCGTGAAAATGAGGATAGATGGCAAAAACTTGAGAATTTTGAACTGGAGCATTGAAATTTTCAATAATTTTTTGAATATATAAGCCTGCGTGGGAAAATTTCATGGCAGACTAGTATCAGGACTGGCTGAATCTGGACCGCCTAGCCTGGAAAGTCTGATCTGGCCGGATCTAGCCCTGGTATGGCTTAGCTCTGGCTTTATCCAGCCCGCCTAGTCTCAAAAGTCTGATCTGGCCAAGGTTCTGGCGCTGGTCTGACCCAGGTCTGGCTTTGTCTAGACCATCTAGTCTGAATAGTCTGAACCAACCCGGGTCTGGCTCAGGTCTGGCTCAGGTCTGGCTTTATCAAGATCGTCTAGTCTTAAAAGTCTGATCTGGTCCATGTCTGAAGCTGGTAGGACCAAGGTCTAGCTTCATATAGGCCGCTTAATCTGAAAGGTTCGATCGGGCCCAGGTTTGGAGCGGGAATGGCTCAGGACTAGCTTTATCAAGATCGTCTAGTCTCAGCAGTCTGACCTGGCCCAAGCCCGAAGCTAGTATGACCTATGTCTGGCCTTATCTAGACATTCTTATCTGAAAAGTCCGATTTAGCCCGGGTCTGGCGCTGGTCTGGCTTTATCAACATCGCCTAGTCTTGAAAGTATGATCTGACCCAGGTCTGAACCTGGTATGATCCTGGTCTGCCTTTGTCTAGACCGTCTAGTCTGAAAATTTTGAGACGGCCCAGGTTTGGCTTTATCTGGGCCGTCGAGTCTCAAAAGTCTGATCTGGCTCGGTCCGAAACTGATGTGACCTAGGTCAGGCTTTACCTAGACAGTCTGGTCTTGAAAGCCAGATCTGGCCCGAGTATGGCGCTGGTATGACCTAGATATGGCTTCATGTAGACTGTCTAGTCTGGCGAGCCCGATTGGCCTGGGTCTGGCGCTGGTCTGGCTTTATCAAGATCGTCTCGTCTCAAAAGTCTGATCTGACCCAGGTCTGGCCTAGGTCTGGCTTTATCTAGACCGTCAGATCTGGAAAGAGTGATCTGGCCCGGGTCCGGCGCTGGCCTGGCTCAGGTCGGGCTTTATCAAGATCGTCTAGTCTCCGCAATCGGACCTGGCCCAGAATCTAAGCTATCTAGACCGTCTAGTCTAGAAAGTCTGATCTGGCCTGAGGCTGACGCTGGTCTGGCTTCATCAAGATCGCCTATTCTCAAAAGCCAGATTTTACCAAGGTCTGAACTCATCCAGAAAGTATAGTCTAGGAAGTCTGATCTGGCCCAAGTCGGCGCTGGTCTGACTCAGTTCTGGCTTTATCTGGACCAACTAGTCTCGATAGTCTGATCTGTTCCAGGTCTTGCACTGCTCTGACCAAGGTCTGGCTTTACCTAGACCGTTCACTCTGAAAGGCCTGACCAGGCCCAGGTCTGGCTTTAATTAGCTTTCCAAGAGCAAAAAAATTCCTTCGTTCGATCAGCAAATTTTTTCCGATTACAAATTTTGAAGAATCGAAATTTCACGATACATTCGGAAAAATGAATTTTTGGGAACAGAAAAAATCTGTCTCAGTCCGGATTCCAATCGGGAACGGCATAATACATGAGAGAAGCGTTAATCAATCACACCATCAAGGCTTCAGCAGTCACTTTCACGGGGAATTTTTACAATTTTTCTTACGTATTTCGAAAAACTGACAGGGTGTCTGAAATTGTACGAAACAAGAAATTTACACTATCAAATCAAAAATTTTCATCATTACCTCGACAGTCTGATGAGGCCCAGGTGTGGCGCTGATCAACTTTCTAAGGACAAAAAATTTCCAAATTCGATCAGTAATTTTTTCTTACATATTCCGATCAACTGACAGAGTATCAAAGAAAATTATACAAAATAAATTAGCACTATTACAACGAGTCTTTTCTTTTTTTATCGACTTGGCAGTTTAGCCTGGTCCAGACTGGGTGCTGATCAGCTCTCCATGGCATGACCAAATGCGTGACTCTCTGCTTCAATGAGACAAATTTATAACTTGCGGTAGTTTAGTGGATAGCGCGTGCGGTTTACAACCTAGGCGTTTAGGGTTCGCTTCTCGGCGCTTGCGAATTTTTAGAGAAAGCATTCTTATAGCGTTATAGTTAATTTCTGATTCGGGTTACTTAAAAAAGTATCCATACGTTCAAGAAATGGATTCTCCATATCCATATATTTTTATTAATTTTTTTTGCGCAGTTTGGTGCACACAATTTTGAATACTAGGGTTCCGGAAGAAAATACAATTTTATTCAGTCTTTTGTTGATTATTTATTTAATATTAGCTATTCATATATAATGCACCGGTAATTTTTTATGCACTGTGTACTATTTATTTATTCACTTGTGACTAGACGGCCCAGCTAGCGGCTGACTATACGATCTGTCCTGAGGCTATCCAAAAAAAAAATGTTGCACTTTTGGCCAGGCCGTATAGTCCGCACCAAGACTGGAATCTACATAGTCTGGTCTGGACCTGATAAGAAGACAAAAAAAATATTCTTCATTTAAATTTGGTGTTAATTAATAGTATGAATGACAAAACGATTTTGAAAGTTATTTTACAAAAATTCTTAACTATATAATAAGGCTGTTATCTATTTTAAATTCGTGATTGAGGACACCGAGACTGAAATATGCTTAACCTTTTTGAAACTACCATTAAAATATACACGACTGGTCAAAAATAAAAAATTTTGTTTACTTTAGAATCTGAAATTTATGAAAAAACATGTTTGAGCTCTACAACGTAGTGGTGGCAATTTCAAGGCGTTTCTTTATGAAAAGTAGAAATTGCAAGAACTGTGAACTGCAGAGAAAAATGTGCACATGCATATCCTAACCTGGTAACCGTGGCAGCATGCAAATCCTTGATATCCCCGTTTTAATTAAATTTTCCATTTCAATTAACTGGAAACCTTACCGCAGTTCACCGACGTCTCTATATAGCTAACTTCCCAAATATGCTACTACAAAGCTATTTTCTTGTGAACCTGCTACGAACTGCAGGTCTGGATATGCACATATTTTATTCATGTGCGAAAGTTATCACTTTTTTGAAGTTAAGTCGAAGAGTCATATATTTTAATGTATTCTGTAGTACGTGTATTTCACAGAATTTAGAAATTGTATTTAAACGTCCTGGACTAAGAAAAATATATTTACTAAAATTTAACGATGTGTCTCGTAGTCTCGACATTCGGGATGAGTTGTCAAATATTTCTTAAATTCTAAGCTCTCAAGTTCAATTAAAAAAAAAGTTTCTCAATATATTTATATTTATTTTTTGAATATTTTTCAAACGGTACGATGGGTGAACCAACTGACGATTGCTTATCATGGGATAAGTATGAGATAAGCGTGGTTGAAGATTGAGTCAATCTTCTCTCATGGTCGTCCCATCATCGTCCCATGGTTATGAACAATCGCTCAATCATGGCTAATGGTCCCAGTGCCAGTGTTCGCCCATGAACAAACTTTAATTTTTCTCCGTGAAATTTTCAAGTATGAACACAATTTTTCTCATTTTCCAAGATGATTGGTGGAGGAAAAAGTACTTTTGTTGGAATCTGTGGAATTTTTGAAGATAGATGTACTTTACTCAATTTTCCTCGCTTTTTCAAGAGGATTTGTGTAGCAAAAAGTACTTTCATTGAACATGAGAAATTATAAAAAATGGACAAAATTTTTCTCGATTTTCCAAAATAATTGGGAAAGGAAGAAGTACTTTTGTTGGAATCTGTGAAATATTTGAAGATGGATCTACTTTGCTCAATTTTACTTTCTCTTCTAAAAGGAATGGTGGAGAACAAAGTACTTTTATGAAACTTGCGAGATTTTTGAAGATGGACACAATTTACATGATTTTTCTCGAATTTTCAAAATGACTGAGAGAGAAAAAAGTATTTGGTTGGAATATGTGAAATTTTTGAACATAGATCTACTTTACTTAATTTTTTATGGCTATTTCAAGAGGATTTGCGAAGCAAAAAGTACTTTTATTGAACTTGCGAAATTTTTGAAGGTGAACACAATTAAGACAATTTTTCTAGATTTTTTTGAATGATTGGGGAAGGAAAAAACACTTTCGTTGAAATCTGTGAAATATTTGAAGATAGTTCTTCTTTACCTAATTTTTCAAGATGATTGGTGGATGAAAAAGTATTTTGTTGGAATATGTGAAATTTTTGAAGATAGATCTATTCTTTTGAATTTTTGATCGCTGTTTCAAGAGGATTGGTGAAGAGAAAAGTACTTTTACTAAACTTGCGGAGTTTTAGAAGATGGACATAGTTTGCACAATTTTTCGATTTTTCGAAATGATTGGTGGGAGAAAAAGTATCTTGTTAAAATCTGTGAAATTTTTTAAGATAGATCTACTTTACTGAATTTTTGATCACCATTTCAAAAGGATTGGTGGAGGAAAAAGTATATTGTTGTAATCTGTGAAATTTATAAACATAGATAGATCAAAAAGTACTTTTATTGTACTTGCGAGATTTTTGAAGATGGGCACAATTTATGCGATTTTTCTCGAATTTTCAAGACAAGTGGAAGAGGAAAAAGTATTTTGTTCAAATATGTGAAATTTTTGACGATAGATCTACAATTCTCAATTTTTTATTGCTGTTTCAAGAGGATTGGTGAAGAAAAAAGTACTTTTATTGAATTTGCGAAGTTTTTGAAGATGGACACAATTTGCACAATTTTTCTCGATTTTTCAAAATGATTGGTGGAAGAAAAAGTATTTTTTGGAATCTGTGAAATATTTGAAGATAAATCTACTTTGCTCAATTTTTCTAGCTTTTTCAAAAGGATTGGTGGAGAACAAAGTAATTTTATTGAATATGCGAAATTTTTGAACATGGGCACAATTCACAAAATTTTATCTCGATTTTTTTGAATGATTGGGGAAGGAAAAAGTACTTTTCTTGGAATCTGTGAAATATTTGAAGATAGATCTACTTTACTTAATTTTTCTCTCTTTTTCAAAAGGATATGTAGAGAGCGAAGTACTCTCATTGAACATGCGAAATTTCTGAACGTGAAGATCAGGAGATCGCGACGAGGTAAAATCTATTTCTGATCTAGGTTCGTGCATTCTTCGTCCGCGGTTGTCTCATTTTAGTACCATACTGACGGAAATTTGCTTGATTTCTTTAGTACAATACTACAGTGGGACAAGCGCAGGTGAAAATTTCAAGATCATGACGAGGTCAGATCTATTTCTAAAGTAGGATCGTGCAATCTTCGTTTTTGGTTGTCCTATTTTAGTGTTATACTGACCAAGCAAGCGTTATTTCTTTAGTATAATACTAAAATGGGACAACTGTAATCATGATTTCAAGATCCTGACGAGATGAGATCTAATCCTGAACTAGGATCTTGCAATCCTCGTCCATCGTTGTCCCACTGCAGTGTTATACTGACAAATCAGGCGTTATTTCTTTAGTATAATACTACAATGGGACAAACGTGGGTCAAAATTCCAAGATCCCGACGAGGTAAGATCTTTTTCTGAACTAGGATCGTGCAATGTCCGTCTTTGGTTGTCTTATTTTAGTGTTGTACTGACCAAGCAAGCGTTATTTGTTTAGTATAACACTATAATGGGACAACTGTGGTTAAGACTTCAAGATCCCGACGAGATAAAATCTAATCCTGAACTAGGATCGTGCAATCTTTGTCCACCGTTGTCCCACTGTAATGTTATACTTACGAAACAGGCCTTTCTTCTTCAGTATAACACTACACTAAGACAAGTGGAGATCAGGAGATCGCGACGAGGTAAGATCTATTTCTGATCTAGGTTCGTGCATTCTTCGTCCGCGGTTGTTCCATTTTAGTACCATACTGACGAAATTTGTCTAATTTCTTCAGTATAACAGTACAATGGGATATGTGAAGATTACGAGATCGCGACGAGGTATGATCTATTTCTGAACGAGGATCGTGCATTCTTCGTTTTTGGTTGTCTTATTTTAGTGTTATACTGACCAAGCAAGCGTTATTTCTTTAGTATAATACTAAAATGGGACAACTGTAATCAAGATTTCAAGATCCTGACGAGATGATATCTAATCTTGAACTAGGATCTTGCAAACCTCGTCCATCGTTGTCCCACTGCAGTGTTATACTGACAAATCAGGCGTTATTTCTTCAGTATAACACTACAATGGAACATGTGCAGATTACGAGATCCCGTCAAGGTAAGATCTATTTCTGAACTAGGATCATGCAATCTTTCGTCTTTGGATGTCCAATTTTAATGATATACTGACCAAGCAAGCGTTATTTCTCCAGTATAACACTATAATGGGACAACTGTGGGTGAAGGTTCCAAGATTCCGACGAGATAAAATCCATTTCTGAACTAGGATCGTGCAATTCTCCGTGCACGCACAGAAAAGAGCTGGGCTAATTTTGAGTCGGGTATTGGCCCAAAATTGAGACGCAGCATTTGTTAGTCAAAAAGAACTTCAAATTAGTAGTTCAACAGTAGAAAAAATTACATGAAGTTGCCTCTGCAACGACTGAAGTAAGTCCAGAATAAAAGAAGACGTAGCAGAAGTGAGCCTATCTTTATTCTGTGCGGCTGCCCCATTGTAGTTTTATACTAACCAATTGGGCCACATTTTTTCATTTTAATACAACAGTGGGACAAGTTATATAAATATTACTCGCAAAAAATTATGATAGTTAAGAGGTGCTCCTAAAAAATTAATAAAATTCAAACTTTGTTGTGATTTCTAAGAACTACACATATGTATGTAAAATATAAATATAAAATATGGTATAACATAAAATATGGATATATAAAAATATAGATATCCATATAAGTAGGTATACATTTTTAAAATGTACATTTCATTTGGAATAAAAAGTATATCACATTACTTCTCAGAGATTGTGATAATACGAGTACGTTGCATACATTATTTATTTTGCGGAATACATTTACGTCACTCATTGTCAAGAAATTCTCGAGGACCGCGACGTAGGTCAATATCATTACCATAGAAAAACAGCGAACTCTTAGTATTTGTCGCCCCAGCTTGCTAAGCTTCGATTTACCAGACCGGTCTCTGCCTTAAAAAGGTGACACTTTATACATGAGTACATCCACGAGCTTGTTAATATGTAAATTTTCCGTAAATATCATCAGATATGCAAATCAAATGCTCTTTAATGCAAAGTAGACGAGAAACTAGAAGAAAATTCTACTTTTAAGATAATGTATTTAGTATAAAAGTGATTTTGGGAAGAAGTATACAAATTTCTTCACAAATTACTGAGCAGATTACTCAAAAATCGACCAAAGGTATAACTTCCGAGTTGAAAAATCATATTTTTACACAAAAAATATTGTTTCTAATAACTAGGAACTCTGGACATTCATTGACACTTTTTTAAACCTAATTATAACAATACAATACTCGAAATTGGTCGATTTCAATATTAAAATTAAAGCGTGCTCTACAACAGTGCATAATACGATACTTGACATAAGCATCATTTTGTAACATATTCACAAATTAGATGACCCTTATGACAAGCGGCGCATAATACGCTGTTATAGAGCACGCTTCAATTAGTAAAATAAATTCGAAAATGAGCAATGATACATTTTGAGAGATTCAAAATGAAATAAATTCCAATGGAAACATTTCTTCAGGTGCCTTGAACATTTTCAAATACCAATATAGTAATTTTTAAGGATGTACTATACGTACAGACAATCTCAAAATTCATCCAACCATCATTATAATTTATTCAATCTAGAAAAATAGACCCAGTGTTAATTGCTGCGAATTTTGAAGGAGAAATCTAACCATTCTTTAGAAAAAAATTGTTGAGCCTGCAATTGTTTATTCACTAAGGGTTATATGGATTTTTGTATTTTATGTTGAATTTTATGTAAAATCTGCAATTTTTATTCTATCTTTATGATCAAGAGCAGCTCTCATTCCTTGACAGATTCTCTGCAATCTTCTTTGGTTGTGTTTAATTTGCAAAAATTTTTACTTATCATACAGTTATTATTTTTATGAACAATTTTTTTCTGAATAATTTTAATATTCATAAAACCCAACCCAGGGGAATTGTAAGGAATCTTTTAAGGAATAAAAACAGGTCTTGATCATTAAGATTGAATAAGAATTGCAGCTTTTCTCCAGAATTGAAGCTAAAACACAAAAATCAATATGACTTTTGTCGAATAATCAATTTCACCTCATTTTTTTTTAAAGCCTGCTTAGGCTTCTACTTCAAAATTTGCAGAAATTAACATTGTGTCTATCTTCGCCGATTTTAGAAATAATTTTTCAAGTGACTAAATTTTGAAGTGCACTGTACGTAGTGAACATCCTTAACACATAGAAAAATTATGATTCGAACAAGTTAGAAAAAATTTATCAATTTCCAATTGAATACTGACAGGATCCATTCAAATTGTGATGATGGGAATTGAAGAATGCTAAATTAAAAAACTTATAATTTCATCTATATCATAGAGTAGTTCAAAATTCACTAACATGAAATTGGAACAGTCCAGAATTTGGACAAATTGTGAATAAGAAAATTTCAAAATCGCTAAATTTGTAAAGTTTCATATCAACGCGCTAAAAATAGATCAATTTCGAATTGTAAAAGTGAGGAAATCAATATTTCTTTACTTTTAAAAACTTAAAATGGAATTATTAGAATGAAGCTAGTTTAAATTCAACCAATAAATTATTCTTCAACTTACATTCGTGAAAATGTCTACAATATCTTGAAGCGTCTAATTAAGTAGGATTAAAATTTCGAGAAGGTCAAACATTTGATTTTAAAACTGGACCCGGAAAAATTTTCAAATTTGTATACTTAAGTCTTGAGAATGAGACAATTTTAAATTTTAGAGGTTCCAAATTTAATGATTTTCTATTATGAAAGTTTAAAAATGAAACTTCTGAAGCGATCGGCGTCGAAGAATTAAAAAATGGAAACTTTCGAAATTTAATAGTTTGAAAGTTCAACAATGAAATTCAACATTCCATTGTTTCTCTCTTTCTTAGTTTGAAACTCAGAATTGAAACCTAAATTATACGTCTCAAAATCAAGCTTGTTCAATTAACTATTCCACACGTGTAAAATATTACATATGTTCAAAACACAGTGTTTGAAGATGAACAATTTTAAATTAATAAATTGGAGAAGGAAACTTTCCAGGAATTGAATTTTTGTAATTGTGAGTTCCTAATTGTACTTCATTGTGCTTTATCACTTTTTCATCCATTATATTCGTTTTTGAAATACAGTTTTATATGACGACGATAGTTAATTTTGTCTCTTTGGCTCGAATTATGACAGCCGCAAAAAAATGATTGAAAACGATAGTATTTTGTCTTAAATTCAAATATTCGTAAAATTAGCTCTTGCGAGTCCTCCACGTGCTGCATCTTTAAAAAAAGGGTGAAGTTCAGTATTATTGTAAATTCGGCTTTAAATTTGGCTACACTAGCCATGTGGTAACGTAACTTAGTGTACTTTTTCAGAAGTTTATAAGGGAACTTTTCCAAACATGTTTTCTTGTATTTTTGGTTTAATTGTGTATTTTCTAAGAGTTTGAAAAATGAAAAAAATTAATTAAAAATCCACAACTATTTGAAGATTACAGTATTCGCAACAATAACATTTGCCAGTCATATTTCTCTCCTTATAGGTAGTATACCATTTAAAATAGTTGGTGATATGAATCTGATTTTCATGAGATCGTAACCAGAAGTTCATCACAAAGGAAATTTACATTTCAAGGATCAAAGAGACAATACTAAAAACTTACGAATACGCTTATTCCACCAAACATAAAGCGTTGTCTGAAAAAAAGTAAAATTGATTCCTTTCATACAGAAAATGCAATATCACTGAAAGTAAAAGTAGAATTATGTCATGCTTAATTCTGGGAACAGAACGGAGGTTAATATCACTGATTTAATATGCGTAAACCAGGCATTATATGTTAATACCCAACCCCCGTAATTTTAGGTTGGCCTGGATACGCAATACCATTCCGGTATGAAAATACCATCAAGTTTCATAACTCTCGCTGCAGGGTCGATATTATCTCCCGGAAAATTTAAATAATCGTCAAGACGTCACCACCTCGTAAAAGCATCCTCATCTTGAATACTTGGATTTCTTTCTATGATCTACCTCTACCTGAAAGAGGCTATTCCGAATGGTACATCCATACTTACAAGGACAGGTCGCGAGATGCGGGGCGCCGCACAGTGCGGCGAATTAGAAAATTAGCATTTTTTCGGCGCAATCATCAGTTTTGCCTTCAAAAATGAAAATTCCATGACAGAAATGAACAATCAACAATATTTATCGTTGTTATAAACATCACTGATTAACAAATGCATTGAACGGTCACTCTTTGATAGAACAAATCCATTTTTTTTGCATGATTGTTCATTTTATACCCAAATTAAAATTCTGATGGAAGAAAATGAAGCTTACACATTTTTGGACGACAAATTCTGGTTTGCAGCAGCGTTGTCCATTCTTTTCTCAATCATTTCCAATCAGCAGATCCTAAGCTTCTACATCCATGGGACGAGGGACACTCTCCTTAAGGGTTCTGAAGCTGTTTACGTAGAGATCAGTCATGATCAACAACTTGTGACCGAAATCTTCATTGGTTGCAATCCGATTGATTTTACGGGTATTGAATTCCCTTATCCTCTTGACAATCTTATCATTTGCCTCTTGAGACTCTTCTGTTAATTGGCCGATAGGAAATGGAGCAGTTTCAATGACGGGTTTGGCAGCTCCTGTAATCCAGCTACTTGGAGGCTAGTTATGGAGGAGGGTTGGGCCAAACCCCCCCTGATGCCATAGATTTCAGAAAAACGCCGAATTTCTCGATATTTTGTCAACCCCGGTAATACTCGAAATCAATTCAGGATCTTCAAAGAATCTTCGAGCAGTTTTGGAATCATGAGATGTTCCAGTCCCATGTTGTGGAACATCCACGATCAGGTCCTTTTTCTCCCGAAAGTCTTTATGAACTCTCTTCTTCGCATCGCTCATTTTCTGTTTTTCAGCGCCTAACCTCGCCCCTTATTTGCAGATTTCTATGCGATACGCAATGTAAAGGATACATTTCATGAAGCATATCCAAGCATGTAGTGTGGAGAGTCCAAAAGAGAAGTTTTTGATCTTCACAGACAAGAGTTTGATTTTTTCCAACTTGTTCATCATGGAGGGCTTTGCGGAGCATATATAACATGAAGATGATGATGATGCTCCAGTGAGCGCTTGGCAAACCTTTCCGTCAACCATGGACGTTATCATTTTATGCGTGACTTTGCAACGAATCCGACTTCGACCGAAATCAACTGTTGATTTCAGCTTATCGATGTCTCCTTGAATCTGTTCATTTCAGAGACGGTAGTCTCCTTCTTTTTCTTCGCGTAGTGGAATCGCATGTTTTTACAAAGTCTTGATGATCCAGGATGTCGATTTTTCCAAACCGCCAAACATCTACCAGTTTCCGTGTCCATCATCTCCAATGCTAGCGGTACCATCAGAAAAATTGAGATGCTTGCCTCAAATTTGCTAGGATCAGTGGAAGACTGGTTGTATGGATTATGACCAGATGTTTCATCACATCCATACTTTCAAGTTAAAGTCATTGAAAGGTTAGGTCTGTCAACTGAATTTAAAAGTATGATTCCAGGTATTTCCATCAAGCGTGATACTGTGATGCAGCAAGGCTTACGTGTTAATACTCACACCCTTTTTTGTTATGATAATATGAGATTATGGGAAGAGAACCTTTTTTTGGCATCTGCTAGGCTTCAGTAAGATGGGTAGATATCGGAATTTTCAGCTTTCGCTTGGATAAAAATAACTTCATACTGGTTTCCATTTAATTTTGCGTCTTCAATGAGTACTGATGCCTCATCATCAGTGAGGCATGTAATTCCTCCTACTTCTGAATATGATAGTTCGTCAGGTGATTCATCGTGTTCATCATCGTCATTTGACACAAGTTTACTTATGTCATAAGCGATTTTGATTCTACCAGAAGATCGCAGAATACTCAGAAATGCACTCTGTATTTCAGAGTCAGAATAGCATTTCCGAATTTTTAGCACTTTTCGTGTCTTAGTTGATTTTGTGCTATTCTCGAAATCATCTGAAGGTCTTCTCCCAGGTCAAACTCCAACGAATTGAACAGAGAAATCTGAAAGCAACCATTCCGCATTCGTGGCCCTGAATGTTTTTATGTTATGAAAAGCTTCTTACCACTTCTGTTCAAATGTGGACATAAAATAAGATAACTATCTTCGATTGCTTTCAGACATTCGTCTTTGATATCGTAATTGGCTTTGATGTAGCACAGAAGTTCTCCTCTATCTTCACCGCTACTTGCGATCAGAAGATCACGAATAACTTGCTTCGGAACTCCAAATTCATTCATTGTTAGAACAATGAATTTTATCGAAAATAAGGTTCTCGATTGAAACTTATGAAGGACTGATGTGAAACTTACAACTGATAAAACTCCATAGTATCACGGGAAAAATAAGAGAACAAAGTATTCACAAATATGCACTTTATAAGGAATAATCCTCGCTATTTAGACTCAAGAGTCGTAAATGATAAAAGTCGGGAAAAGAGAAAAATCCAATGGATACGTGCTTAAACTTTTTAATGTCCTTCCAAGAAAACAAGCGTAGCAATCGAACGTTGAGTGATGAGAAAAATGTGAGAACCGGAACAAGTGAAAGACGAAACCACTGAAAATTAAGAGACACAAGCGAATCAAATGAGTATGTATAAGTATATCAAATCTATTGTGTTCTTCAAAAATACAAGCGCATGAATTTTGAGATGAACCTTCAAGGTCAACAAACATATGAAAACCGAAAGAACTGAAAGTGCAACATCACAAATTCGGAACGTCCACACAGAACAATAAGATACGTATATTCAACTCCCCCTGCTTCTTCGAGAAATATGAGTGCATCAATTTGGAGTTGAACGTTCGAGGACGAAAAACATGTGAAAACCCAAATAACTGAAACTCCAACGACTGAAAATCAAAACGTCTAAGCAAACAAATTGAATACTTACATTCAACTCTCTCTGCTCCTCCGAGAAAGATAGGCACATAAATTTGAAGTTGAAAGTCCAGTGACGAAGATCAGGATTGTTTATAACAACGGAAAATAATGTTGGATGTCAGCATATTTCGTAGGAGTTTCAATTTTTGTGATAATATAAACATTTCAGCAAAAAAGAGATTTTTCCTATTTGAAAGCGACTATAAAATGCATTTTTTGATCAGAATTGTTAATAACTATGAAAAATATTGTCAAATGTCAGTTTCTTCCATCAGAATTTTAATTTAGGGATAAAATGAACAATTATGCAAAAATGGATTTTTTCTATCAGAAAGTGCCCGTTTGATGCATTTGTTAATCAGTATTGCTTATAACAATGATAAATATTGTTGATTGTCCATTTCTGTCATGGAATTTTTATTGTTGAAGGCAAAACTGATGATTGCGTAAAAAAAATGCATTTTATATATCCAGAGGCAATTATTTATTGAATTTGTTTATGAAATTTGTTTATAACAATCAAAAAAATAATTCTTCAGTATTTGATTTTAATGAAACATTAATTCCACTCGATTTCGCGGAGGAAAATGTGATTAAAAGAGGTTCCAAGCTTCAATGTACAGCAAAAATCGATTTTGTTCATAAATTTGTTTATAATAATTGAACAGTGTGCAGGAACCTAATCTAAATTATTAGGATTCATTAATCGATTGTAAATATATCAGCTTTCCACCTTTTTGAGATACAGAACAGGCATCTCAAATATTAAAAATTATGGTTGTTTGGCATTTTGCAACTTAAACAACAAACAGAGCCTTTTTTGCGAAATCGGCCTCGACAGACTTCTTTGGAGCTTAATTGGCTTTAATTTAAAAAGAGATGAAATCGGATTAAAATTGTAGGCAGAGCCGGACTTACCCTTTTTGTCGCCCCCTCCACGCGTCACATTCCAGCTCCGATTTTTTCGACAAAAATCCAACAACAACGGATTCAACATTTTTTTCATCATCGTTCTTATTCTACAATATAAAATACCTATACAAACAGGATAATTAGTAACTAGAAACATTTTTTTGGTTCTTTCAGAACACCAAAATTTTTTTTAGATAAATACTCGCCTAACTCTTTTATCAGCGAATTGCGTGATCGTCAGAAAAAAATGAAATATACCCGTCACAGAATCTTCCGCCGATTCGTTACTATCATGGTATTTCTCAGCTGTTTCTGAATTTTTTGTTGTTAAACTTTCGCACACGTCATCGCGCTCTGTAAGAATTCAAAAGATCATTTTTTTCACATAAGCTAGTGAACAGGAATTATACAAGAACAGGAAAACGTATTTCAACATTTCTACTGTCACTCTCAATTAAAAAAGTGCAACTGTTACCTTGTTCTACCGAATTATTCTTCTAATAGTCACTTAAACGTTCTGCATTGTTTTTAGTCGTTTTTAACCCTCGGACAACACACTGGGTCAATTTGACCCACAAAAAATTTTTGATCGAGAAATATTCAAAGAAATTTTAAAAGTAGGCAGCCTCTTAGGCTCTGGTAATATAGTTCGAGGTCCCAACTATAGTTTCAAATGCTTGATATAGTCTACAGAGTGGTCAGTTGCCGTTGAGAAGCGTTTGAAATTGGTGTTGGGTCAGTCTGACCCAGGTGTGTACCTGAGTGAATTTTTATAACATTAAGTTATTTGTAAAAGTTGTAAAATCCAGCCTTCGAAGAAATAAAATAGTGCTAATATTCAATTTTACGTTGATCGTTTGTCGAACGTGTGAGCTGTGTGATTACCAAAAGGACAAGGAAACAAATATGATGTGTTCATCTTGTTTGCGGCCAATGTGCGATGACCATCGTGCTTACATTTGCGACGATTGTTCCGGAGGAGAATAATGCTAAAATTATAATGCTGTAACTTTTCAAAATATATACTAATACTTTTTAACAGGAAATATTTGAGTATTTTGTTCATTTACGTGATGAAAAAAAATTCTTCATCGTTTCGTATAAAAAAATGCACCAACTCCGAATTGAAAAAAATTATCTCTTTCGATAGGTATAGTATAGGACTATTTTTTTCATTATTCTAGAATACTTTGAGAGTTTCCATATGAATTTTTAACTTAAAATATTCAAAATTCAAAAAGTTACCATTTTTTTCGTAAAATTCAATTTAAAAAAATAAAAATAAATTTGGTGAATTTTTTTAATCTTGTTAAAGACATCAACAATACTTTAATTTGGCATAAATTATTTCTTTCGACTCTTTAATATACCGTACAATTTTTTAGAGACAATTGATCCAGTTATTGCGAAATAGTACACGATCAAAAGAAGTATTGGGTCAGATTGACCCAGAGTGTTCTCCGCGATCGAAAAAATAGGTGTGTTCCCGGAGGGTTAACAGTCTTTCAATGAATGTTGATGCACGTCAGTAGAATCTGAAAACATAACCTCATATTCAGATTGTGAACATCAACTAGTTGATTATACGTCGATTCAAAATAGTAATTTTACACACATGACATACAAAACGTCGGAATTATACATTCAATTGTATAATAGCATGTGAATCTTACCTTGTTTTCCAGAATATTTTTAATTCTGTCATCAACGCATTTTTCATCCCTTTCTTCTTCTTTAAAAAAAGAAAAATTTTCACTGCACAATGTATAAACTGAGATATACTGAGTCAACTGAAGAAATTTTTTGAGGAAGATAACGCTGTGAAATCGCACCATTAGGTATACGGAGTCTAGCTTCAAGAAATGCATAATTGATTCAGCTTTTGTTGATGTTCTAAGATTATAATGATATCTTTGCAACAAAATTTCTGTCTCGGAAAATATCAATCTTTCTCAAAATTTGCCGCCATCCACTCCTTCCAAATATTTGCCGCCCTGGGCAGTTGCCCATTGCCATTTTGAACCCCAATTTTCTAATCCGCTGCACTGTGTGCCGATTCTACTGGTGCTTTATAGGATGAAAGTTCATAAAAAACCATTGGATACGTATTTTTTCTCTCGATCCGATGGACCTTAGTTGCAGAGATATTAAGGTTTGAGTATCTACGCTTGAGCGCTCCACTCACCACTGTCGAGCGTGGACCGCTCGACTGGCCACTGTCGACCGCAAGCCGCGCTCAACCGTAAATACTCAAACCTCGATATCTCGGAAACTAAAGCCCATTAGATCGAAAGAAGAAACACGTATCTAATAGATGTTGATGTACTTTCGCCTTCTAAAGTTTCAGTCGAATCGGCGTTCTGAATCTTGCGACCTCTCTTTGTTAGATAAAACAAACTGAAACTATATTCGCGCCTCTGAGAACCACTGCCTGAGCCTGAGGACAGGTTCTTTCTTCTTTCGCGACCTGTTAGTAGACGAGCAGAGCCGCGCCCAGGAAAAGGAGCTTCATGTCGAAGAAGAGTACAAACGAAGTCAAAGACATAAACTCTGAAGGAACAACTTGTGAATAAGTGAAATGCGAGCCTCTCTCCGCCGCGCGAGGTACAACATTCACCATCCGGTGTACTTACTAACGTTCTACCGCGCGATACTTGAAGTAGTTCTTCGTCTGTACACGCCGACGTCTTTTCACGTGGTGGATAGGAAGTTTGAACGATTCTGGAACAAGTAGATCTGGGTTAAAGATTTCTATGCCCGAAGGTCGAGGGCGTTTATACGGTATACGGTGTACCAGGTGACTGGTATTTCATTCCTCTCGTTCAGTCACACGTATCTTATCGACGTGACATATCAATTTCGCTACGCTTGAAAACTTGAGTACAATATGCCTTAATCAATTCGTTAAGTGAATTAACGTCCGGACCCCACCATTTATACAATTTACCCGATCTCTGGTACCTCGCACTTTTTTCATACACCTTTAAGGAAAAAGAAACTATGTTCTAGAGGAGTTCACGAATGAAGACCTGAGAATGAGAAACCGCACTATAGCTCACTTTATAGTCTTGTAAAAAGGCTGCTTGAAAATGAAGCGCTTGACGCTTTTTTAAGGTGGACCGAATTAATTAAATCCAGTTTTTGGCCATCAACAGGTGTATACAAGATTCCAAGTGTATGGTAAAACTGAAATTGGAAAGTGGGAAGACATCTAATTAAATGTTGGTATCCCAGATAGACTTCACTAGAGGACATATTTATTTGAGATCATTATTTTCTTTCTTTTGCTTCACAGTAAGCCCCAGGATATCGAACCGTTGCATATCATTCTGATTATCAACTTCAGAGCAAAATGATCCAATTTTGCGGATCCGAAATTAATTTTAACACAACTTCATGCATATCTGTTGATAGCAGATGTTATATTTTTTATTGAAAGTCGTAGGCTCATAATGACCGACGATTTAGTTTAAATTTAACCAAGTACCAAGTAGTTCAATTTTCAACAAAAAAAAAACATAATTTTCTCCCAGAAAAGACGAATTTTCAACAAAATACATGAATATCCAACCAAACAGTCAAATTTTCAACTGAAGCGGATTAATTTTTAACCAAAGAGGATTACTCCAAAAAAAATCAGTTTTCAACCATATAATTGAATTTTCAACCAAATAGATGATTTACTCACTTAAGGCTCTATTGGCCTTAAGGAATACATTCTCATCATAATATTCGCGCTTCGCGCTCGATTTTCTGCACTTACGATATAATATATGCAAATCAATAGTTAAAATGACGATTAAAAAATTATCTTCATGATTCACTGTGGGTCATTAAAGAGAATATTAAACGACAATTTTATTTGACTCTTTAAAAGGACAAATCCTTCTCTTTTGACTTTTTTAATCGCGCCTCCTTTGGATCAAGAATTAAGTTTGAAATTAAGATATTCCAATACCATTTTCCAAACCTCAAAAAGAAACAATGCCTCATACGAAAAAATGCTCAGAAGAAAGCCTACAGGTCTTCGTGAAAGCAACGATTTTGATATCCCTACTTTTTTTCGTATATCCCGTTATTTGGCTCGAAATTTGAATTTTTGATTTTTAAGGAAAATTCAAAAAACTGTTATGATAATTTTGTAAGCCTCTCAAAAAGCAACGTTTTTCTTATCTTGACTCTTTTTCACATCGTGCATTGTTTGGCGTGAAATTTTCCTTTTCGTTTGTTCTTCGTCAAATATTTGAATTTTCAACTAAAAAAGATATATTTCCAAATAAAAATTTAAAAGCAATATTATCAGTTAATTTTCAAACAAATGTTAACAAGATATTATATTTCCAACCGGAGAAATGAATTTTCAACTAAAATGATGAACCTTCAACCGGAATACTTAAATTTCCAGTTAAAAAAATAATAATTAAAAAAAAACGTTTTCAACAGAATAGTTAAAATTTCAAGCGAATAGATGAATTTAAAACAAGAAGATTATTTTTATACCAAAAAGACGATTTTTTAACAAAATATATGAATTTCCAACCAAACAATGAAATTTTAAACTAAAGCAGATTATTTTTAACCAAAACAAATGAATTTGTACCCAGAGAGATTAGTTGAATATTCAGTTGAAAAACTTAATAGTTAAATTTTTAATTCAAAAAAATAATCTCTTATCCAAGAGGGATTAACTTTTAGCAAAATAATTGAATTTTCTATAAAATAATAAAATTCTCAACGATAAAAGTGAATTTGAAATATATATATATAATTGTAGATTTTTCAACCAAAAATATTTGGATTTTCTTAATTTTTTTCTATTAACTCAATTCTAATTATAGAGAAGAGAAAATAAAGAATTGTCAACAAAATACATGATTCTACAACTAACGAAGATGAATTTGAAGCCAGAAGCAGAATAATTAAATTTTCAGTTAAAAGAATTAATTTTCATCAAAGAGAAATGCGAACTTTTTACAAAGTAGCTTCATTTTCAACTACAGAGATGAATTTTTAACTGAAATGATGCATCTTCAATTTGAAAGAATTAGTTTTTAGCGGGGTGGTCAAACTTTGAACCAAACAGTTGAATTTTCAACTAAAAAAAAAAATTTACAATTAGTAATATCAATTTTCAACCAAAAATAGAATACCAAAATTTTCAGTAGGAAAAAAATGAATGATTTTTTCAGGGATGGGTTTTCACCAAAATAATCGAATTTTGAACCGTATAGTAAATTTTTTCACAAAAAAGATGAATCCTTTATCAAAAATATGATAGTAGACTTTTCAACCAAGACTAATCAAGGAATCAACGTCCAACCAAAAGTAGTTAGATTTTCTTATTGGCTTCTGTCAATTCAGCTTGTCTTAGAAAAACGAGAAAAAGACGAATTCTCAAGAAGGTACATGAATTTTCAGCTAAAAAAATTAATTTTCAACAAATAGAAAAAGGAATTTTCAACAAAGTAGTTGCATTTTTAACAAAGAAAAAAAGAATAATTTTCTCCCATAATTCTTGAATTTTCAACAAAATAATTGAAGCTTGAACAAAATAGTCAAATTTTTGACAAAAAAAATGTGAATTTTCAACTAAAATGATGAATCTTCAACTGGAATGATTGAACTTCCAGTTAAAAAATTAATTTTCAAGCGAATAAAAACGAATATTCAACTATGGGAACTTTTTTTTCTTCATGAAAGTGTTTCTATAATTTTGGGAGATTTAGAACTTCCTAGGATGGAGAAGGAGTGTTTTAGACAATTCTGAATTATAGGGTTGGCGAGAAACTCTAATTTTCCTATATCCCGCTATAAATCTCTATGGCTCTGAAAATTATTTGTCTCAACTTCAAAAAGTGTTCCTGTAGATTTATGCAGTTCAAGTATTCGTGGAAATTTAATGATTCTTGGTTAAAAAAAATGTATGAAATTTCTTCGAGCTCCCAGGCTCTAATGTGCATAACGAAGTTATTCTTCCAAAGAATGAAATAATTTTGTCATACGATCCAATAAAAAGCAGTGGATTCAGATGTCAATGAATCATATTTTTATTTGTCAATTTCAAAAACAACGTACGTTTCGACCTTTCGTTGCAGGTGGTCAGAAAGACCTTATTATGAAGGTCTTTCTGAACGTTTTAGGTGTTCGTGAATACGATATAAATGTTTATTTCACAAACGACTATACACTCAATAGATTTCCCTCTTTTAAAAACAAAGATAAAAATAATATGTAGAGGTGGGATTATATTGACCCTCAGTCGTAAAATTATTTTGGAATTTTTGGTGATCGAATTGGCTTTAGGGTCCAATAATTGAATACAATTTAAATTGCTTC
>JAUMHM010000050.1:10454110-10472713 GCA_032362435.1 Melikaiella ostensackeni | reverse complement strand
TCTAAATTCAATAAAAAAATCAATATATATATATATATATATATATATATATATATATATAAACAATTTGTATAGTACCGAAAAATAATCTGAAAGCTCTAACAAGGATAGGTCGCGAGATGAATAAAGAATTTATTGAACTAACGAGAAAAGAAGAAATTAATTAAATTCCTAATATTTCGAATAATGTATCATTTCTTTTTAGGGTCAACAAGCAAGAGTCTCGAAGGAAGAGCAGCAAGTCCACTCAGTTCAAATCATTCAACCATACACATTGCACAAAGAAGCGGACGGAACTTTGAAAAGCGAAGAGAACGATCAGTCAATACTTGACGACAACAGGGATGTCAAACCTAGCAATTTACTCGAGTCAAACATCTCAGAGAAGTCTCGTAACATAAATTACGTAAATCTTCCACAGACTTTTGAAGTAATCTCGTTGAATGGTATTCCCTCAGGAGACGTATCCACAGCCAGCTATTCCACAACATTACCAGTGATTGCCCACAGTACCCTCACGACGACTCGAACGTTGCCCGCCGACGTCTCGTACGTCAGCGATGCTGCGGACAACAAAAACGATTTATCATCTGCGATCAGTGAGGACCAGCTGTACGATGAAAACGCCGGAAGTTTCGGAGAACGACTTCGCGTTTCTTCCGGTGACTCTCTTCAGGGGGATGCGTCCTACTCTAGTACAACAACTGTTGCCACTCAATTCGACAGAGTTTCCGTACCCAGTGAAAATGAAAGCGCTCGTAACTTTACCAGGAACCGATACTCACTCAAACCCTATTCATCGACGATAAAAAAAAATCGGAAAATTCAAGGAGTACGTTTATACAATCTAGGGTCTTCGGGTCACGTGGATGTAACGGAGGAACCTAGTCATGGACTTAATGCATTTTCCTCTACTACTCTAAGCCCGACAACGTCGACAACGATCGATCAGTACTCGAGTACCAGCTCCTTACAGGACTTCCGTAATGCTATTGAGACTAGTCAAAAAACAATTTCTTCCACTATCGAGAGCACGAGCCTCGACGAATCTAAGACCGGATTATCGAATCCGCAACAGATAAATTATGCATTACTCGCCGGCGAAACGGATCAGTCAAGAAGCTTGGGATTATCCGTTCCTGGTAATGAGAATCACACATTTGAATTCAACGGGAATGTTGAAACTAACCGTGTGACATTAATTCCTAAAACAACCGATGGATTTTCCAAGCCAATCGTAGTAGCGGAAGTATCGCGCCATAAACCATTCGAGTATAGTACGACCTTCGAATGCGAGGATAACATCGTGTCCAGTACACCAACTACGATATACTCGACGACTTTACGACCTGTAGCGTCCTTCGATGCTGTTGCGACATCAAGGGTAGAAAACAAGGGCTACGAGAGTATATCTTCCCTCATATTGAACCCTATTCAAGCCGGAGTATCGCTCGTTAACGCAGGAGAGGCGCATCTGATCAGTGGAAATTCAGATTTGAATATAGCTCCGGTTGAAGAAAAACTTGATCAGAATATAGACTTTTCAGTCAGCGAACAAAAGGCCCAGTCTCAGATTGTCTACGAAAAAGTGAATTCTGCATTTGGAGGAGAAGCTGATCGAGTTGCAGAAGAAACGAGAGAGATCGTTACACCCTCGCCCAATCAGGGCATTGAGATTCAGAAGTCGGTCGAGATATATCATAACGCACCCGTGCAAGAAATACATTATCCTCCTCAAATGTTCTCTCAGGTAATTCACATCGATCAGCTGCGAGGAGGGCAGCGATATATCGCGGAGAATGTGCAGAATGCGAAACAGCTCCAACGCTCTGAGAGTCCTACAATGAACACTGCTTATGAAATCAATCATGATGCAAGCAAGCTTTACCAGAATATACCGGAAGACAAAGTGCAGTCTCATCAAGTTTATATGATTAACCAAGAATATACAGACGATGAAAAAGCTGCTCATATGAACAGCATTCTACATTCAGGAGCTCAAAGGTATTACCGTATCTACCCCTTGGTCCAAGAAAACAGGGATTTTAAATCATTCTTAGAGGCAAATAACGGACGAGGATATTTTGACAGTGCGGCAGTAAACACAATTAATGTTGGGGTGGAATCAGGACAAGTCGACGAGCCCACTGCCAGATTTCAGTCTTATCGATCACATGATAATGGAACCTCTTCCTCTACCGATATTAATCATGGACAGCAACAGATTGCCTTTGCGGTGCCGCATACGGACTCGCAGAATATAGTTCATGTACAGTCTGATTCAAAAACCTTTGTTGAAGTTCAGCCTAGTTATCAAATCGACCTCGAAAAATCGTCTCCGGTTCAGCAAGCACTAGAAATACAAGTCCCAGTTGAATTTCAAATAACGCAAAATCAAAAAGATTCTGAAACCAAATCTTCGGACATCCAGCCTAATCGAGTTGAGAAAATCATCGAAAAAACAGTTCGGATTCCACAACCCTATCCAGTGGAAATCCAGAAGATAGTTGAAAAGAAGGTGCCCATACCAGTGGAGAAAGTTATTGAGAAGAAAATTCCTATTCCTCATCTCTATCCGGTGCACATTCAGATTCCCATTGAGCGAATTATCGAGAAACGAATTCCTGTGCCCCAACCATTCCCCGTTCCAGTGGAGAAGATTGTCGAAAAGAAAATACCGGTACCAGTACAACAGATCATTCCTCAGCCCTTTCCCATTCCTGTTAAGATCCCGCAACCTTACACTATTGAAAAAGTGGTCGAGAAACCAGTGCACATTCCAGTACCAGTGGAAAAAATCGTGGAGAAAAAAGTCCCCGTTCCGCAACCCTACCCCATTGAGATCGAGAAAATTGTCGAGCGAAAGATACCAATTCCCGTGGAGGTAACGAAATACGTCGAGAAACCTGTTCCGGTTCATGTCCCTTACGGTGTGCAGTATGGCGTTAGTTACCAGCAGATAATGAAACCCCAAAACCACAACTTGTACTCGACCCACGCTGCAACTTCGGTGCCTCTCTATGGCTTGTCTGTGATCAAGAATCAGCAAGTTTATAACTTAACTCAGCCTTTCCAGGGTTATGTTTACCCCAAACCATTCATTGGTTTCTTGGAGGGGAAAAACAACGGGAATCCTTATTATGGCGTGAAGCAGGGCTTGAACCCTGGAAAGAAACAGTTTTTCTCGCATTTGACTTTCGCCTCACAGCCGACGATAATGCAGTCCCACTCAAGGTATAATCCGGTACATCATCGGAGGCATACTTTGCATCGGATGCCGACGAAAGAGAAAGTAGAAATGGACGGATATGTTGGACCAGTCCCACTAAAGCACTCATCGGGTCTTACGCATCACAACCAAGGTCAGCATCATGGACTTCATTCTAAGTCGTCCTTTCATTCTACAAGTGCTACAAGATCACCTGCACCTGTTACTACGTTAAGGAAAGTAAGGCAGCAGGATCCGTACCACCAGGTCGGCAAGGGAAGCTTCCGACAGTCAAAAATGGAGTATGGATTTAAACCACCTATGATACCCTCTGTCCAGTACGACGAGGAAACTGCTTCCAAGGTCGAGAGTTGATTCTGTATTATGGTCTTCCTCGCGAACCCTTCAGGGTCACGAAGTGGATGATGTTATGCGAGGATCGATTTTATCGTGTTACATGTCCTGTGTGATTGACGTGAATATGTAGAATGCGATACAAGAGTGGCTTTATCGCGCACGTAAATGCTTACGTGAAATTCTAGAACATATTGTTTGTTTGTTAGACTGATAGGGAAAAGTGGAAATCAATATTTGTTAATTTTCACGAATGTCTACTTGGGATATATTAATAAGTATTATTATTTCTTTTTGAAGTGTTATGCAGAGCTGAGTGGGAAATTTTTTTTGGAAGCTATAAGTATCACTTAGCAAATTAACTTGTTATTGGATTTATATTGACAAATCTCAGATATTTTTCATTCTAATGTCCCTGAAGGATAAACATAGAGTATTCCATATTTTCAACTTACATTTTTTTTCGATGGATGTGAGAGAAGATACAGTTTACAGTAACTAATTTCCTCGTAGCTCTGTGATTACATTTCCTATTAAATTTACTCTTTCCTAACTTTTTGTGAGACTATTTGCACAAAAATCAAGTTTTTGCGTGATTTCTTACACGCGCGGACTTAGTTCAAAGAACAGTTTAATGTTTATATTGAAGAATGAAAATCAGAATTTCATCAAACTCTTAAAAATTACACGAAACCAAGCAATTAAAACACATCTTGTAAATAATTCATGTAATTTTTATATTTATTTTATTGGTGCCATTTACTGTTACGGAATTTTTCGTGAGGCTAACTGGCCAAGTATATAGCGCTAGCGTTAAATTAAATTAAATTAAATTATTAAACGGGAAATTTCTTAATACTAGCCCCGGACGAACTTGGAACAGAATAATCTTACGAAAAATTTGTAATAGAAGACAGTTCGTATTTTATTTCACATCTGTTATTATGCTCCAATCTGCCTTCGATATCTTTTAAACTGTTCAGATTTTTTAGACTGTCAGAATTCATTTTTATTAACGAAACAACATTGTCCCTCATAGAATTCACTTCGAAAAAATGCATACAACTGTACCTTTCCATCACTATTCTATTATTTTATATATTTTATTTCTTTACTTCTATTATCGGAATAAATAACACCAAAATACCGGAAAAGGCTCTAGCAAACTTATCAATTCTATTATTTTATGCCATCTATCAATTGTTCTTAAATCCGAATGTGTAAGAAAGATAAGTCATTGAAAAATCGAAATGATTTTGAAAGATAATTATGAGTCATTTCATCATTGGGAACATGAAGAAATTGAATCAAGCTTAGATTATTTATTAAATAGAAGTGTTTTAGTGATGAATTCTTCAAAAGTTTTGGAAAGTAATTAATCTAATGTTTATTCGTATGCATACTCGTGAGTGACGCTACACTTGTATTTTGTGAAACACATCTCACATTTGTATTGTTTATAATTACTTAGTACTAAGTGCACGGAAATGTGTAATTTTTAGAGAAGTTCTTTGAAAATCTCTCATCGAAGTAAAAGCTGGAATATCGTTTTCAAATATTGATAGAAGTTCTGGTGAATGTAGAAGTCCAAAGTCACGATAAAATAATATGGTAACAACTGTCTGAAATAGTTGTGTCAAATCTGATAATTCTACGTTGACACATGCTGTCTTACAGTATTATTAATTAGATAGTATTTAGTGATTAGAACAATATTCAGCTGCTTTCATTTCGGTATTTGGGATTTTATTTTCCATTCTAACTGCAATACGTATAATTGTTGAACTTGCAATTCATTTAGGAAAAAATCCAACAGGTGGAAATAAATAAACATTTTCAGGTATTAAAATCATTCTGCGAGAAACTATACAATTATTGTTTGCATTGTAAACTCTCATTATTAAGGCAATGTCAACTCGTACCGCAAAAACTGGCTATTAGTATTGAAATTTTTGGTGCTAATAGCCTCTTTCCTAGGACCCGCTATTCATACCGAAATTTCGGTTCACTTATCCATGACCTATTATCCAGTTTACAAAGTACAATTTGAATCGGTGAAATAATTTATTATTTTCTACGAATATATCTATGATGGTGAGATTAACGTCAGTTGCTGCATGTGAATAGTCTGGAGTATAAGAAAATTAATTCTTTAATGTATAAGTCTAGACGATTTGAATGTTAATCATTTTTCATCGCAAAGATATGTAATATAGTTTTCACAACATGTAGGAATAGTTCAGCGTCGATTTACTTTTTTTTGCGAGAAAAAGAACTGTCCCTTGTATACAAAATTAATTTTTAAATATTATTGTAGTGTCCGATGTGTAGAATGTATGTAGATAAAGAAATAAAGATTATTAATATTGAGGAAGAAAATTTGATGTCATGTAATCAATTTGTGAGACTTATGTCGTAGTCAATTTTTGGTTTATAATTAATATCCTAGAGTCACCATTTTGACTTTACGGCTTAGACTTGAGGCCATGCTGTACTTAATTCTTACCCTATTTGAGTGAAGTATATATACATTTGTATATGTATACATTGAATATCCAGGAGGATATAGCGCAGGCTTTCCTAATACCCTGTTTAATATCAAACCAATCACTCAGTTGTCCATTCACGCTTAAACTCACCTTACTACCATTAAGTATTGTTTTTATTGCTTTTAGAAGCCAACCGTTCACCCCATACTCTTTCAGGACTTCACAAAGTTTAGCTCCATCCACCTTATTAAAAGCGATTACCACATAGAAAAATGCACAGAAAACTTTTTTGTTTACTCTCAAACTTTTTTTATGATCTGCGTCAAGCTAAATATGAATATCTGAATATGAATATATGATTCGCACATGATCTCCCTGGCATAAATCCACATTGAACTCCACAGATCCCTTTTTTAGTTATTCCCATAACATTTCCAATAATTATTTTGGAGAAATTTTGCCATTTGGAACTACACCGTTCTCAGCACACATATTCATAAATTCGCTCAGCTACACAAACAATATCCGCCACCACTCTTAAGCATTTCAGCGGTGATACCATCCACGCCAGCAGCCTTATCATTTTTTGGTTTCTCAGTTGCGGATATAATGTCGCGGAGATCAATTCTTCTTTCGCCATCTACAACGGGATTGTCTAATACACCCTCTTCTGTTCCAGTTTTTATGCTCTATAGCTTGACCTCCATACAATTTTTTGAAACAGTCAGTCATACAGTTACTCACTTTATCTGAATTCCATACCATTTTACCATCAGCATTTTTGATTGCGACTAGTTCAGAACTAATACTTCTTTTCCTGATCTTCTTAACCCATTTTAAAAATCATTTTTCATTTTGAAATAATTTTGGCAGATCATAATCAATATAGGAAAAACAGAAGTGAATTTTTGTTTAGGGTAATTTTCAAGCGGGTAAACAACTTAAATTTTTTCGCATCGAATGATATCTATGGTAATCATACCCCTACCTTTTTTATTTTTTTTCAATATTTTTCAAGTTTTTGCTTATAACCACTTTAACGCTGGTTCAACTATTTTTGAGACTAGGAGAATTCTTTTTCCCTTCAAATTCAAAAATGTTTTAATGATTTCATTATTCATTTTATTGTTTAATCATCAAAAATGTTGAAATCATGCGATGAGAAATAAATTATTATGAGAGATTATGCACTGAAAATGTGCGGATTATGCAATGAAATAATGAGAAATGAAGGCTGAAAATATTGAGTACAGGCTTAAATATAATTTGTTTTTGTCATCAATATGGGTGTTATTATGTTATTAAGTTCATCAAACAAAAAACAGGGTGTCCATTGCCATTTTTACAGCGATAGAATAAATTTAAAAAATTTCAAATTTAAAAAAGTCTTGAAAACTTCCCAGCATCACTGAAGCTTTTTTTAATTTGACGAAATTCCGTTGAGTTTCTTTCACTTAAAGAAAGAATGAGTGGGTACAAAAAAAAGATACTTTAAATATGAAATACAAAATTCAGTCTTTTTCTTAATTTTTTCACGACTACAACAGGCATCTAAGATTTTCTTCAAAGAGAATTATAATCAAGTTTTCTATATGGATCTCCTGAACCGTGAGAAATATGGAAAAATGGAAAACATTTTCGGGATTGTCACCAAACAAGTGAAACAGTAACAACAGATGGAGTAGAATGAATTTATTTAATATGTATATTGCATAATGAATTCACATAATTGTTTAAAGATAAATAATTATTTAATGCCTGATTATTCGTAACATTAGCGCTTTGAAATCTTCCACGTGCAGCATGCTCATGTTTAATAAGCGAGTAAAGTTAAGTATTATCGTAAATATGGCATTCAATTTTACTTAAACCTACAAAATTAACAAATTCAAGTTCATTTCAATTCAATTCGATTTAATTCAATTCAATTCAATTTAGAGGGCCCTTTGGGAAGACTTGCTATTTTATCTTTCACAAGGTTATCGATCCATTTTTTGAAGTCATCATAAGTTGACTTACAGCAGCGTGCCGCAGACTGTAAACAGAAATTTAATTATAATATTTATATTAATGTGTCATTAGTATATTTTATAACTTAACCCTATTATAGGATTCTTCATTTTTAATAATTATTATATACGACTTGATGATCAAAAGTTCACAATTTTGCAAAAATACATTAAACCTTTCAAAATGTTTTGAAATTATATGAAACGTAGAGAAAAATATTTTGAAGTATGAGAAAAATTTGCCCTTTATTTATTTATTGGATTGTACTACAAGAATTTCAATATTGTTTTCACATTAAATTGCATCAATTTGTCATATCGGGTCTGCAAAATTTCTGAGAATTCTTATACTTTTTAAATAATATTTAATGTGAAACCTACTTCATAATTATTTTGGTTTTATATTGAATAAATGATTCATATATTTACGGAAGTAATATTTTTTATTTACCTGAGCGCTAATGTTTGGTGCTTTGATATTTTTACATCCGTTGATATCTTTTTCTACATTAGGAACCTTTTCTCTGAGTTGGACATTAAAATCTTCCTCACAATCATCAGTATCTGCTCCAGCTTTCTTTATCTTATTGTCTGCTTCCTAAATGACAATGAAAGATACATATGAAAATTGTTCGAGCTTTCAAGTTCTCAAAACCTCATAATTATGTTTTAGACAGTAAGAGGAAATATAAAAAGTAAATTATGAAATATTTTTTCGATCAGGTGAATAATAAATTATTTCGGTGATAAATTGTTATCGTTTCACTGGTCCACATTTTTTCAGAGAAACAAACAAAAATCTACCTTAGCTTGGATAAGAACATGGAGTGCTTATTTCTCATTAACGAAAGGAAGGAAGAAACTAATTTAAAGATTACTCTTTACAAAAATGTCGAAATACGATAAACAGTTTGCTGATTCTTTAACTTCATAATTGAAGTACTTATATTCTAAAATTATTTCAAAGAATTGAAAATTATTTTTTCCAACTGACCTTGAATTGCGCCTGTTTTGCTGTCGCGTAGCTGTGAAATTGATCTACATATGTCTTACATGCGTCATCTAGATTTTTCTGCGTAACAGCATGGACCATCTGTAAAGATGAAAAGCAATGATAAGAAGAGGATTGAAAACTTGTTTGTAAAGGTGTGTCAAAAATTGACTGTCTGGTGTTACGGAATTTTCCGCACACCTACCCGTTTCGCTTAGAATTTGATTTAAATTTAAAATAACTGTGACAGAACGAAGAGCAACCGAATTACTACACGCTTGATCTATTCTTGGATCAGGTTTCTTAGTTAAATTGTTCAATTGACAAAAATTTAGTTTTCATTTAATTTCCATATACGAATTAAATTTTTCTTCAGGAAGTAGGTCGATTTGATTTTTCTGCAAGAGGAATTCACTGCTGTATTTCAGTATTTAAAATTAATTAAATTATCATTAAAATGTGACGCTTCATACAAAATTGATAGGTAACTTACTTGAAAGGCACACAATGCCAGAAGCCAGCAGAAGATAGCACACTTCATGATTAAAGAACTCGTGTAATTGCTACTTTTCAGCTAGAAGTATGTCCTTCTGATGTATCAGCTGTCTTTTTATAAAAATTTCCAGTATCTATTGCCCCAGTTTTCTCTTCACAAACAGCCCACGTAGGAGGACAGATCTCCCTTTCCTTTCCTAGCTCCACCAATCACGTTTGCGAGATTTGGGCGATTTTTCCTCAAAAGCTGAACGACTAGTCACAATCATACTAGATGCTTATCTTATCAGATGAATGTACTTTTGCATTGAAAAATATAAGAATGTTCATGTTATGAGAAAACTGACGTTCTTGATTAATATTTACATATTATTTATGAAACAGACTGGATCCACAAAAGCTGACGCAATTAGAGCATTGAAAAATATTAAGCAATAACAACTACGCTCTACTTAATGACATGACAAATTAAAAAGTAAATGAGATAAGGAAAGAAGAGCAAATTGACGTCAATGATTTTCAAGAAATAATGAATTTCTTAAAAATAATTTCAATAGTCATTCATACAATAGATATTTGGTAAGAAATGTTTTGAGTACAATTTTTCCAATGTTTTATCTAAGCCCAGAAAAGATATATATAAGCTGCTCATGCATTATAAAAACCATTTTTGCATTTTGTTTTCAATGTGTGTCAAAATTTATTTCAAAATATTTATTTTTGAACTATTAGACAGAATTCTAAATCAGGATAGAATTTTCTTATTGAAAGGCCTATATGAGGACATAGGTATTTCATTTTGATATTTCTGCATAAATTTTATCATTTAAACTAAAAGAGTCATTTTGTTCTAAAAAAAAAATACTTTCAAGTGTTTGAGGTACACATCTTAGACTATTTTTCTGCATCCCTTTATATTCTAGCGTATTTTTAGGTTCTTCAGCTCCCCTTTTTTACCCTTCAGCCGTGAAAACTTCTGTAAATATAAGTAAAAATTAGTTGTTCAATCTTCTTTGCCGAAAAGATTGAGTCCCTATAATTATCTGAGTAATCCCATTTTTTAGGCTCACAACGAACCCCCTGTCCTATGTTGAAAAAGGGAGGAGTGGGGCATTTTTCAATATGTTCTAAAAGCCGCTTTTCGAGAAAAAAGTGTTAAAGGTCGTGAGTGCGATACGAGCACGTGCTAGATTATTTATTCAAACATGAAAGCATTAAATAAACAATGACGTAGCAAAGTCAAGCGAATAACAAGCAAATCGACATACGCATATGCTAACGATTTGCACAAAGGTCCCAGCAAAACACATACAGTATCTTTATTTTTGACCCATTATTCATTCATTATTATTATTATCAAATTATATTTTTATTATGACTATTAGTATATTATTATTCTGATTGATTACTATTGATTTAATGTTATATGTGCTGTTGCTTCAAATCAAAAAATGAAAATTAAGAAAATTACGAAAAGCAAGAAATTTATCACTCGAAAATACTTTTCTGATTCGTCACAGTTTTTTACTATTAAAAAGTAAATTACAGGAGTGAATGAGCGATACTTAACATCTTTTGCGTTTTAAAAATACTTCTAATATTTAAAAAGTTTGTTCGATTACAAACTTTTATGATCAAAGTGTCGTTTTCTACATGGCTAATCAAAAAAATTGGTGTTGATTAAAATGTTTGAAAGAACTTAAGAAAATTATGATCTTATAAAATATAATGACACCAGTTTTGTACATATAAGTCATTCAAAAGAGAAAATACTAGAAACGAAGAGTTTTCTCAATACGCCCTATAATGTCAAACTTGTTTGATTTGCAGTTTCCAAGAATAATTTTCAACAAATGAATCTTGTATTTTCAGCAGGTTGTTCAGAAAATTAATTTTTCGAATTTAAAACTCCATGAGGTCTGAATGTTTTTGTATGTCACGAAGAGTTTATCCTGAAAATTTGAGTACGATGAATAAATAATTCAGCTATCGCAAGCGAAGTCAAGTTATAAACAGCGATGAGCGCAAAATTGGTTTTATACCTGATACATTCATGAATTTGGATGATTCTTACCTACTAGAATTTGTAGTTTACATTACTGCCAACATATCCTAAGTGATAAATTGAAGAATTTAATTCAAAAGACTACATGATTATACAAAAACTAATAGAAAATGTCTGAAATTGACGTTTTTCTTCATTTTAAACACATTTAAAATCAACGAAAATAGTGCTTAAAATCTAATAAAATCACATGTTTCTCGGAAAAACATACCCTTCGAAATCAGACTGAAAAACCTCGAAAAGCTTTATTTTTCACTGCGTTATGACTAAAAATACGTACACATGTTAATCAGAAAAATGAAAGATTTATTAGCTTTTGTCTCTTTTTGTTGTTTTTTACTCCTCTGTAAACCTTCTGGAAAAAATTTGTATACTATGCAAAAGTAGGACTATGTTTCAATATATTCTAATTTAGTAAAATCGTCGAATCAGTGACAAGCCGTAATCTTTAAATAGATTCGCTCCTTTAATTAATTAAAATATATGAAAATATATTTCTACTGTTTCATAGTACACACCATTATGGCAGAAAGTTGTTCGCGAAGCAGAAACATGGAAAAAAAAAGAAAAACGCTGATAATTCTTTCATGTTTCATTTTTATAAGAAACGTGTGTACATATTTTCGGTCATAACTCAGGGGAAAATAAGACTTTCTCTAGTTTTTTAGTCTCATTGTAAGGGTTATGCTGTGACAAAAAATCTGTGATTTTATCAAATTTTAATACTATTTTCGTGAATTTTGGGGGTGTTTGAAATGAAAAAAATGTATATTTTAGCTATTCCTTGGTGTGATAAAAAAATATTAATAGTAGGTTTAAATTATATTAACATTCTAAGGACGATTTTTTTTCAGTGAGGAATTAAGTCTGCGCCTGTATGTATAACTTTTTTTATCACAAAGCGAAGGTATATATGCAGATTTTTGATAAGTTATCAAATGATACAAGAACGCTTCAAAATAAAAAAGTATGTAGAAATGGCTGAACTTTTGTTGATAATATTTAGTAATTATTTTCCGCGTAGCTCTGCGATTACATTAACTGTTGAATTTAAACTATCCTGACTTTTTGTGAGGCTTCTTGCACAAAAATTAAGTTTCCGCGTAATTTTTTACATGCGGGAATTATTTCAAAAGACAGTTTAATGTTTATATTAAAAATTGTAAATCGGAATTACGTTAAACTTATAAGAACTACACGAAACCAAGCAATTACGACGCATTCTGTAAATAATTGATATGCTTCTCATATTTATTTTATTAATACTTGGAATGGAATAGTCTTACGGAAAATTCGTAATAGTAGGCAGTTCGTATTTTATTTCGCACCTATTATTATGATCCAATCTGCCTTCATTATTTTTTAATCTGTTAAGTATTAGTTTCAGCATCGATTTTCATTAATGAGATAATATTGTCCTTCGTGAAATTAGATTTTATGAAATGCATACAGTTGTAGTTTTTTGTTACTATTTAATATATTTTATTTATTTACTTCTATAATCGAAATAAATAACACAAAAAGACCGGAAAAAGCATACAGAAACTTATCGATCTTATTATTTTATGTTGTCCATCAATAATCACTAAATCCAAATGTATGAAAAAGATAAGACATTGAAACATCGAGAGAATTTTCAAGGATAATTATGCGTCATTGCATCATTGGGAACATAATCAAATTAATTCATGCTTATATTATTCATTGAATAAAAGTGTTTTAGTGATGAATGCATTAAAAGTTTTGAAAAGCAATTAAGCTAATATTTATTCGTATTCATATTCGTGACGAACGCTACACTTGTATTTTGTGAAAAACTTCTCACATTTGTATTACTTATAATTACTTGGTATTTTGTGACGGAAACGCGTAATTTTCAGAAAAGTAATTTGGAAACTGGTTTAAATGTTAATAATTTTTTATCATGAAGATATGTATAATAATTTCCACAATATGTAGAAATATTTCAGCGCCGGTTTATTTTTTTTTTGTGAAAAAAGTATTGCCCATGTATAAAAGTTCAATTTTTTAAATGTTATTCAAGTGTCTGATGTGTACAATGTATGTAGATGAAGACATAAAAATTTTTTAATATTGTGGAATAAAATTTGATGTCATGTCATTAATTTGTGAGACTTTGGCCGCAGTCCATTTGTGGTTTATAATTTTCATCCCAGAGTGAACATTTCAACTTTGCAGCTTAGACTGAAGGCCATGCCATACTTAATTCTTGCCCTATATGAGCGAAATATATACAGGGTGTTTTTTTTATTTGAGACATCGGAATATCTCAACAAATACGCATCCAACGGAAAAAACATCCGTAATAAAAACTTTTTACCTTCAAGAGAGAAAAGCGACTCCGCAAAAACTTACCCCACAGCCCACCCCCTGGGGGCTGCAGGGGGAGGGAGGGACCTCTTAATTTCAAATGAGAACCTATATTTCTTATTGCAGACTCAGATTCTCCAATAAAAAATTAGTGATTCTTATTAGAAAAAATTTTTTGTTTCGCGCCAGATGGCGATGCATTTGCAAAAAATGACATTGCTGACTATTCAAGGAATGCGCTTACGAACGAAAGATAAAAAAGACGGGTTGGGAACAGAGTTAAAATGGTTGAAGTTCCGCAGGTACAGGCGTAACCGAGGGTTGTTCACCGGTGCTGGAATGTTGATGCGACTCCCGCATTCTGAATCTTGTAACTCGTGCCATTCAAAAATAAATAAAAAATTCTGGGGAAATTGATTTAAAGTCTTCTTTTTTTTGTTTTTTTTTTGTTTAAATAAAATGGAGAAATAAGAATTTTCGTTTTACTTTCGTTTGGAAGCGCATTCCTTAAATACTCAACAATGTCATTTTTTGCAAATGTATCGCCATCTGTCGCGAATCGAAAAAATTTGTTCGAATAAAACTTATGTATTTTTTAATGGATAATCTGAATCTGCAAAAAAAATGTAGGTCTTCGTTCGAAATTTTAGACTTCCCCCCCCCCCTTTCGCTCTCAGAGGGTGGGGTGTAAGGTAAATTTTTTCGGCGTCGCTTTCCCCCTTAAGAATAAAAAGTTTTTATTTCAGACATTTTTTTCGTTGGATCGCAAGTTTGAGCGCGCCTAGGGTGCGCGATTCGGTTGTCGCGCTTTGCGCTCCGAAACGTGTCCATCTCGCGCTTCGCGCTCGGTGTTATATGTTCTTCATGTACAAACTACTAAAGTTGTTTTTGATTTCAAATGAAGAAGAAAATTTATTGACCTGAGGCTCTATCGGCCTTAAGGAATACATTCTCATCATAATATTCACGCTCGATTTTTTGCGCTCACCGTATAAGACAAACAAAGAAATAATGAAAAAGACGATTGAAAAATATCATGACGATTTACGCCTGGTCCTATGAGGAAATGCTTAACGTCAATTTCATATGACTTTTCAAAAGCACAGATTTCACTCTTTCGACTTTTTTCTTATCTCGCGTCGTTTGACTCAAAAATTAAAATTAAAATATTGCAATATAATCTTCCATACTCAAAAAACAAACTACGCCTCCTACCAAAAAATGTCCAGCAAAAAGCTTAGAGGTCTTCGTAAGAGCAACAGTTTTGATATTTTAACTTTTTTTCGTATCTTGCGTCATTTAAAAAGTTATTCCGTTGACAGGCAGACATACATAAATATTGGAAACTCTACGATTTTCGCACAACTCTGTACTCGGGGGTTTTCGGGGTCGCTGCTTACGAATTTCAAATTGGATTTTCAGAATTCCATATAGGGGATCCAATATGGCAGACGTAAAATTTCGAAATCTGTCAAGTTTCATCGAAACTCTATGCTTGGATGAGGTCTCTGTTCACGATTCAGACATTCTACGCCCAGCATAACCCAGAGACAACGACGTGGACGTAGTAGAATTCTGTCTCCTTCGGGGTGCTTGATTAGAGTGAGTCTCCTTGCCTCTCACTGGAATATGAATCCTCTTAGTGATTCTTCTTGAAACACGGATTACAGAATGGTGATTCACACTCTTTACAGAAAATTCTGGTCCTTATGGGACAATGTGAACAGACTTTGAGTTGATTTTGATGAGACATTCTGTGTATTTCCCGTTTCGCCTGACCTTTTCTCATGTAGCTCTTAGCAATCGATACTGCAAATTCTTTTGTTCCGACTTTATTCTTGCCATCTCCGGCAGCATTGTATATCACGAGAGCATTCACAACGGAGGCCTGGATCAGTCTTATGAAAACGACCCAAGTCCATTCTTTCGAACAAATGCTTGGAAGCACGTTACTGCAGTGTCCATCATGGAGATCAACTCCTCCCATAAACTTGCTGTAGAGATGGAAGGCTTTCGGGAAAGGTATCCCAACTTTGGATCGTGCGTGTGAACCGTACCTTTTCGAGGGTAATAAAGGAGTTACTCCTGCAGCAGTGGAAACTATCGAAACTGGCTCCGAATCTACTACAGTTATGTAGTTCATGCCACTATTTTTCTCATGTTTCACGACATACTCGCCTCTTGGAGCTCTCTTATCTATGACATTCTTCTCTTCCAGCCTATTGCCTCTGATCGTACCTGCACATTTCAATCCCAGCTTCCTCAAATGCACAATGAGATCCATGTTTGTGAAATAATTGTCAAAGTAAATATGCAATTGAGATATATTTCCCTCAGCTATCTCGTTAAAAAATGGTTGTAACAAATTCATCACTACGCGAGAACCCAATGCGCATTCACTGAACTTCTCCCCAATTTTTGAATTTTTCCCACAATATAAGTCAAGACACAATACGAAACAATCTGAAGTGCAAAGACCCCAGAATATAAGGCCAAATCGTATGCATTTTCCTCGAATGAATTGTTTCAATGATGTTTTTGCATACGATTTGGCCATCATTTCATTTATGGAGAGAGCAGTCGTCTATATGCCAAACTTCAGGATGTTTCTCTGGAATAGTTTCAGTAATGCACGAACGCGCCACGCATTACCATTGGCGTCAAGATCTCTAGTTTTTGAGTACTTCAATCAAGAACTGATTTCTTCGAACGTTTTGCGTGACATCGCAGAAGAGATCACGTCACAAGATATGAATGGATCTGTAGACCAAGAGTCTCTCTGAGACTTCCTCTTATTGAAAGAAGTTAGAATGATTATTCCTAGAAAAGTATTTAAATCTTGCAACCGTAAATCAAAGTCATTCTCCTTACACGCATCAATGTTGTATTGTTTCATTTCAATAAAGAACATTTCGAAAAGTTCTACAGGCTCACTGTCTCGAATATTCTTCTTCACGGATTCTTTCAGTAAAATGTTGTCCTCAATAACATCGGCGTACCTTTTTTCACCATGTGCTCAACAGAAATCATGATTTCCTCCTAGTTTAGCTTGATCTTCGATGTAAGTTTTACAAGCTTCTTTATAAGTTATTTTTGGAAGATTTTCGTCCCATTCAGCATCAGAATTCGAATTATTGGAGCCAGAATCGTCTGAATTTGACAACGTGATTATTTCACCGAATTCATTTTCTGATGTATCCACCACGTACTCCACATGAGTAGGAACAGAACGTCTTTTTCGTTCTGTTTGCGACATGGCGATGGTAGTAAGAATAAATAACTGAATCTTCCAGGAACTTGGTATCAAAACTCTTCCAATCAATTCACAACGGAATGTTGACAGTGTCTTTTGCAACTCGGTCTGAATATAGTATAGTGCATGAAACAAATGAAGATCCGATACAAACGACCCGAGGTTGCGTGGGGTCGTCTTCATCTGTTTTTATTCATTTGTTTTTCATGCAGAAATTCATTTGTTCTGATGCAGAAAGGGAGAAAGAAGTTATGAGAGAATCGTGTATGCTCTCGTGATATCCAATGCTGCCGGAGATGGCAAGGATAAAGTCGGAAAGAAAGAATTTGTAGTATCTATTTCTAAGAGCTACTTACATGAGAAAAAATCAGGCGAAACGGGAAATACACAGAATGTCTCATCAAAATCAACTCAAAGTCTGTTCACATTGACCCATAAGGACCAGAATTTTCTATAAAGAGTGTGAATCACCATTCTATAATCCGTGTTTCAAGAAGAATCACTAAGAGGATTCATATTCCAGTGAGAGGAAAGGGGACTCACTCTGATCAAGCACCCCAGGGGAGACAGAATTCTGCTACGTCCACGTCGTTGTCTCTGGGTTATGCTGGGCTTAGAATGTCTGAATCGTGAACAGAGGCCTCATCCAAGCACAGAATTTTAATGAAACTCAACAGATTTCGGAATTTTATGTCTGCCATATTGGATCCGCTCTATGGAATTCTGAAAATCCAATTTGAAATTCGTAATCAGTGACCCTGAAAACACCCGAGAACAGAATTGTGCGAAAATCGTAAAGTTTCCAAAATGTAATGTCCGCCATATTGGATCCGCCAAAGGGTATGGCTATTTGAGATCGGTGAGACAAGTTATTTCTTGCAGTTCAACTATTCCGATCACCGTTGATCATAGGTAGGGTCGAGTCCTAATAACCTTTTGGGTCGAAAAAAAATTATGAAAAAAAATTTCCGATTTTTTGGTACTTTTTTCCAAATTTTGCGCTATATTGGATTTCCTACTGGACCAAACCTAATTCTGACCACGGATTCTTGAAGAGTATACCCGAAACGATGAGGAAACATGGTTGTCGTTTGGAAATTTTCCTTTTACAGTCATGAGTATGAGGCTTGAACATAAGTTCAGAAAACGGAAAGGGTCCCGGTGGAGTGAATAGAAGGCTTGATAACGTCAATACCACCTTGATCAAAAAGTTTTAGGACTTCATTTTAAAAATCAAAAATACAAGTTCATTCATCATAATCGATATTGTCCCCTTCAAAGTACTCCCCATCGTCTGCAACGCACTTATGCCAGCGCTCGATCCAATCCTTGAAACATTTTTTATAATCGGTTTGCGGTATAGCCACCAGAGCCATCTTCGATTTTTCCATGACCTCATCTCGGGTGC
>JAUMHM010000050.1:10435886-10449463 GCA_032362435.1 Melikaiella ostensackeni | reverse complement strand
ATAGTACCTGACGTCAAAGAAAGCTATGAAAATGTTAAACTTCTATTCAATTTAGTGAACATTAATAATATTTCTTTTAAATTTGTCTCTGATTTCAAAATATTACTGATCGTGGATGGACAAAAAACGGCAACGTCAATGTATCCTTGTCCTTATTGCTTTTTTAGTCTTCAAGATTTAAGTAAATTTGTTAACAAAAATCATGTGACCGTGGAAGTGGAAGTTATACCTCTTAGAACATATGGTGATTTAAGAAAAGATTATGACAAGTTTATTTCTCTTTTGAAAAAATTGTTTACGAGATTCATGATTAGATATAAACAAAAATGTTACAATACTTGTGAATAATCGCCACAAAATTAATGAAATCAGCGTTCTAATTATTCAAATGATTTTTATTTAAACTAAAGCCTATGTGAAATCTAAGTTTTTTCCTTCAGATTTTGAATGCACGTATTATTGAATTGAAGTTTCAACAATACTGCACAAATAAACTATAGAAATAAGCAAAACACCGCAATAATTTGACTTGTTTCTAGAATTCAAATTTAAAACCATTAAAAACCTTAAAATTATTATGTAAAGGATATCAAATTTCAGGGATTAAAATTAAAAACCGTGCAAATTTCGAGAATTATAATTTAAATAGCACCAAATTTTGGTGACTTCAAATTTAAAGAGCACATTTTCAAAGGGTATTCAAGTTTGAAAAATTACAAATTAGAAAGTCTATATTTCAGAATTCTGATTTTAAATTTTACAAATTTCAAGAAACGAATTTTTGAAAAGTCAAAATATAAGGTTCCGTACATGATTTAAAATTGTCATAATTTATAAAATCCCAAGGTTATTTTATTTTAAAAACCCTTGAAATTTGGAACTGTTTGAAGCATTCAAATTTTAAGGATTCCATCTTCAAAAGACATCAATCAAAGTAAGTCAAAATTTGAAGGAAAAAATTTCCAAAAATTTCAAATATAATGAATTTCAATTTATAATTCTCCAGATTTGAAAGATTCTAATTTAGAATTGTCCACTTTTAAACTTTTCAAGGTTTGAGATTGATTTAAAATCGACAAAAATGTGAGGATTTGAATATGAACTCGTTAAAATTTGACTGAATTCAATTATGCAAATACACAAAATTAAAGTATTCACTGATAGGAATCAGTTTTGAAAATTACAAAATGACTATAATTATGAATTTATTCAAATTTAACAAATTTTGAATCGAAATTGTGCAATTTTATAAGATTAAATATGCAAATGTCCAAATTTCAAGCAATCAAATTTGAAACAGACGAAAGCTTAAGACTTAAAATTTGAAGGACCTTAATTAAAATTCTCCAAATACCAAGGCTTCAAAGTGGAAAATGTTTCAATTTTCAAGATTCAAATTTCAAATCATCAAAAAGCTAGAGATGATTAAGCAAGAGGAGTTTAAATTTTAAGGACTCAAACTTAAAACCGTGCTAATTTTCTACACCGTGAAGTTTTGAATGAAATAATTATTTAAATTTTGAGAATTGAGTTCAAGGAGCCTTTTTTCGATTTTTTATTCTGAGTAAATGCTTAAATAAATTTTTATCCACACTTTTATCCAAATTACAGTATGTAAAATTAAACTCTCATATGAAATATTCAGAATATGAATTTGTAAGTTCACTTATCAATATTTTTCCAAAACTAATGAAATCTTCAAAAAAAATGTTTACCAGATTCATGATTAGATATGAACAAAAATGTTACAATTCTTGCAAATAATGTGAAGTCTCATTTTTTTTCTTCAGATTTTGAATACACGTATTTGAATACACATATAAATACAAATTAGAAAGTCTAA
This sequence comes from Melikaiella ostensackeni, assembly GCA_032362435.1. Taxonomy (NCBI): domain Eukaryota; kingdom Metazoa; phylum Arthropoda; class Insecta; order Hymenoptera; family Cynipidae; genus Melikaiella; species Melikaiella ostensackeni. Next base: position 10,447,620 of record JAUMHM010000050.1, on the reverse strand, counting down.
GTTTCAGGATTCTGATTTTGAATCTTACAAATTTTAAGAAACCAATTTTTGAAAGTCTAAATGTTGGGCTTTGTACGTGATTCAAATTTGTCATAATTTATAAAATAGAACATGACAAGTATTCTAATTTTTTCTCTTCGTTATTCTATTTTCGAAACCCTTGAAATATGAAACTGTTTAAAGCATTCAAATTTTAAGGATTCCATCTGTAAAAGACATCAATTAACCCTTAGCTGGCACACTGAGGTCAGATTGACCCCAAACCGATTTCTCTTTAATTTGAGATCATTTATGACTTGAAAATGTGGCTTATTTTTTTCAAATTTTGAATTTTCCAGTTTTAAATTTTTCAAATCTTTTCTTTAATTTTTTTTTGCTCATCTTCAACCTTTTTTTTCACAGTCAATATTAAATTTGAACAACATAACCTATAGCACCTTTTGGAGGGAGTATCAGAGAATATTTGAGAATTTTTGCGCATCAAAATAAACGATTAGCCCTTAGCAGCAAGCATTTCTATGCTCGGGGTCATTTTGACCCCAGTGCGCCAGCTATGTTACGTCTAGATATGTGTGCCAGCTAAGGGTTCAATTAAGTTGAAATCCAAAGAAATCAATCTTGAAAAATTCCAAATATAATAGATTTTGATTCATAATTCTCCAAATTTAAAATATTATAATTTTGAATTGTCCACTTTTAAACTTTTCAAAGACTGAAATTAATTTGAAACCGACAAAAATGTGAGGATTTAAATATGAACTCTCTAAAATTTGACTGAATTCGATTATTATAATATCCAAATTTGAAATATTCATTGAAAAGAATAAGTTTTGAAATTTTTGAAATAATTATAATTTTGAATTTTAAAAATTTAACAAATTCTGAATGAAAATCGTGCAATTTTATAAGACTAAATATGAAAATGTCCAAATTTTTAGCAATCAAGTTTTGAAGAGTCAAAAGTTTAAGACTTGCAATTTAAAGGATCCTAATTGAAATTATCCAAATACCAAGGGTTCAAAATAGAAAATATTTTAATTTTTATGATTCGAATTTCAAATCATCGAAAACCTAGAATTAGCTATGCAAAAGGAGTTTAAATTTTAAAGACTCAAATTTAAAAGCAGTTCGGTTCAAGAAGCATTTTTCTCGATTCATTATTCAAAGTAAATTCTTAAATCAATCCTTATCCACACTTTTTATTTAAATTACAGTAAGTAAAATTGAACTCATACATAAAGTCAAGAATCAAGATTTAAAACTAAATTATGTCTTATCTTCCTACTTACTTATTTTTGATCGCCCTGCGCTACTACTACGAACGCAGCAGCCGTCCTAAATTTCTTTCCGTGTAGGTGCTTGAAGGTTATTGATATAATAAATCAGCTACTCGTTTAGTATACTTTTTAAGGATGCTTGATGTCTCTCTTGAATATTTTTTGAAAATAAAATAAAATTTATCAGCCCACCACTGTCTGACCCATTGTAGTTTGTCTTTTAAAAGAAAAGCTGGTTTTCAAATGTTCATTGTGCTCATTTCATAAAAGTCTTCCAAAAAGACAGAAGCGTCAACTACAAAACAAAGCTCATGAATTTCTAAAACAAAATCGTTGAAAAAAGATGATACTGTTGACTTTTTTCAAAAATTAGTCAAGATAAGGCAGCAGGTGCCTACAAAAAAAGGTTTCGTAGTCTATTAAGTCGTTAGTATAGTCGGTCAAATCTCGCCCTCCCATCCACGCATTTCTTCACACTTCCCCTCACTTCTCCTTCAAACTTTGCCCCTCCCATCACATTTTCGATGTCTGTAAACGATGGGCAAACGAAGGTTTTGCATGTATGAGTGATTTTCTTTTTACTAGAATTTAAGCATTTAAGGTATTCTAAATCGCTTATAGCCTGTGATAAGTCACAAAAATGATGTAGGTCACGCCCCAAACCCTTCCCAATATCTCGTAGGGGGCGGGAAGACACCGCTGTGATTATTCACAGAAATAATTGAAATCAAATCACTAGCTTTTATTAATTTTGTGTGGACTTCAAATTCTTCCGAATGAGAGATGCCGCGAATGTGACTTATCGCATTTTTGACAATTTTCTGTGAACTTCAAATTTTACGGATAAAAGATGCTGCAATATGACTTTCTGAAAATGTGACACACCGCAATTTTACCAATTTTTTTCGGACTCAAAATTTTTCTGAATAAGAAATGTCACCATGTGGCTTGCCGCGAATGTAGCTTGTCACAATTTTTTCAATTTTTCATGGAATTCAAATTTTTCCGAATGACAGATGCCGCAATGTGTCGTGCCGCTAATGTTACTTGCCGCCAAGGTGACTCATCGCCAGTATAAATTACAGCAAATGTAACTTGCCTCAAATATAATTTACCGCTAATGCCACTCGGCGCTCATGTGACTTACCGCAAATGTGACATGTTATCAATTCGGATTTCCGAAAATGTGATTTGCCACTAATGTGACTCGCTGCCAATGTGACTTTCCGAAAATGCGACTTTCTGCCAATTTGAGTTGCCACCAATGTTACTTAGAGCAATCGTGACTCACTACCAATGCGTCTTACCGCAATTGTGACTTACCACCAATTTGAGTTGGCACAAATGTGACTTGTCGCAAATTCAACTTGCTGCTTATATGACTTTCCGCAAATGTGACCTGCTATCAATTTGGATTGCCGCAAATGTGACTTGCCGCTAATGTGACTCGCCGCCAACATGACTCTCCGCAAATGTAACTTTCTGACCATTTGAGTTGCCACCAATATGACTTACTGCAATTGTGACTTCCTACCAACTTGACTTGACGCAAATGTAACTTGCCGCAAATTCAACTTCCCACTAACGTAGCTTGCCCCGAATATGACTAGCCATGCATTTGACTTGCCGTAAATTTAACTCGCCGCCGACGTGACTTGCTGCAATGTAACTTTCCGGGAGTTGGCAATATCCGGACCCATGAGAATGGTCAATATCTTTCTAATTTATCAGACGTTTAAACAAAACTCGAATCAACCTATATTTCAAAGAAAGTAAATCCTAAGATGATGATGTCCTAATAATACCTTGAATGAAACATTTGATTTTGGAGATTATTTTTGGTCTATACTAAAAAATGACCAACCTACATACAAGAATCGAGTATTGTCAATACACATCCGAAGGGGATTAGTAGAATGAAAATCTCCAGCCTCTTTCTCAGCTTTGAATAAAATGAATTTGTGAAACTAGGTCAATTTTCTTCATCGCCTGAGCTTAGTTTTTCTGGCAATAATGTAATATCGACTAACTCTTCGCAGCGCATTAATCGCTTTATGAAAGCTGCATTTCATAAGTAAGTTTAAGTGCCAGAGCGGCGGTTTCATTCAAAACAAACGACTCGCAGCGCTTGAGTGAGAGAAAAGGAAGGAAGTTCTGCATTAAGAGTGCTATCCGCATCTACGGGTGCGAGGGTCTATGTAAGAAGACAGGGACAAAGTGTACGAGGGTGAAAGGTCGAGTAAGATGAGAGGGTTGGGTGAAGTATTATGAGATGAGCTGCACAGCACAGAGAGAGAAGATAGGAAAATATGAAGAGAGAGAGATAGAAAGGACCATGTTACTGCATTATTCAGACCAACAGTTTTCTCATGAATTTATAAAAACGGAAAAAAGGAATTTCCTTCCTGGATGATAGTAAGCATTGGCTAGGCTACTACTGATAGTTCCTTAGTAATACTGAAATTCAATATTATCAGCGTACAATGCAGTTCGATCAAGTTTATTTGTATATCAAAGTGAAAGGTCTACAGCGATTCTGATGAAGAGTATAGCTAAATCTGAAGAAGAGGAAAGATTTATTTTTAAAGTCAGAGAAATTTTACGTAGTGGAAGAATTAAGCAAGGGTATCCGTTGAGTCCTCTTTCGTATACTGTCCTATCGGCAGACTTGAAAGAGAAGATGGAGAGAAGAGAAGATTTAAATGTGGGATGTGAGTAAGGAGTAGAAAATGGCAGAAAATAAAGGAAGAGGTGACGGCAAGGCAAGGAGAGGAAAAATGGGAAGAAATCTCGAAGTCAGAGTATAACAGCTTGCATAGGATGGTTAAAAATGAGAATGAACCGAAATACATGAAAAAGATTGAAAATGAGAGAAAATGGAATAGAGGAGTGAGAATCAGGATAGGAGAGGGGGTGAGGGGATGTAGGTATTGGATGAATGAAGAGGAAAGTTTGGGTAGAGTATGTAGGTATGGGCAGAAATCATGGTTGCATGTGTGGAAGGGGTGTACAGGTTACGAAGGGGCAGGGGAGAGTCTGAAAGAGAGAATAAAGTATACTCTGAATGGGAATGATGAGGATGAGAATAGGATGAAGAAGCTGCAAGAGTTGAGAGAGGGAGAGAGTTAGTTGCACGGAGCAGAAAAACCCCAAAAAATGACCCCTAAGGAAGGAGAATAATGAAATAGCGTTGCGAAGTAGAGCTACAATTTTTATATTGGCGGTGGTAAGAGGAAATGGAAGCCCAGGGCAAAGTCGCAAGCTTCTAGGAGTAAGCATAGTGGTTAAGTCGATATGTAAGAAATAGTTAGCAAGGTAGTATATACGGATTGTCGATTAGAAAACTTGCGATAGTTCTTTAAAGATTCTTAGGCCTGTAAAAGGGAAAGATTAAAAACAAAATAAAGAAAATTTAGTTGAAGAATACACAAACTTGAACTGTTTTGAAAAAGAGAGTGATGCTGCACAAGTAAACTGCTATGCAAATCACCTTCTACTAAGCCCTTCCTGCAAACAACAATGCACTTTACCAAGCCGATAGGGACTTAGTTCTATCTTTTCTCAATTCGCATACTTCCACCAGAAAACGTCTAGATAGATGCGGGATAGCAGCTGCCCATAGCAATCTATTTTATGTGGGAGCACGCTCACCGAGAGCTGAAAGAAAGTCTAAATAAAACAGAACATTAACGATTTTGTGAATACCCGTGCGTAAGACAGCGTGTGTGTATAATTATCGGTCATACGTACATTGGATACCATCTGGAAAGTATTGCTTATGAACCAATTTTTAGGTAGCTTGTCATTTTCAAATATTACAATAATATTGATTATAATAAAAACTGGACACGTTCAAAAATTAAAGCAGTTGAAAGAAGTTCAAAATCGAACGTGGCCAACTGAACTCAAGAAGTAGATTAGAGCCTATAGACCGAAATCCTTTCAGCTCGGAGCCAAGCAAAAAGGTCAGGGAAGCACCTCTCATTTTTATGCGTTATCGGCTCGAGATAGGACCCTTAGAATTTGAACACTTTTTGTTCTAAAAGTTTCGGGGCCGTTTGGAACCCTAAAGTATTTTAAGTTTTGTATTCGCACTGTAGAAACTAGAGATCTCTTTTTACGATATCACTTTTTGCTTGTCTTTTTTTGAATAGGATAACTTAATTCTTCTATTTTCAATATGAAGCAAATGACGCTGAGATCCCACTAGTAGACTCCTTTTAGTACCACTCAAGCTGTTTTGTTCTGAGTCTTATTTTAATATCTTGAATTAGCCCTGAAATAATTCCCCCTTACAGTACAGGCAGGACCGTAAATTTTAATTAAGAAATTCATGTTTGGACCCTATTAACAAAAATCGATTAGTAATCAGACCCTAAATTCAGTCGTAATTATAGTGAGCTCAAAATCGAAACATGAATCAGGGTCGGACTGGTGATCTGCTTTCAAAATGACAGGAAAAAAGTCACGAGAAGATAATTTTAATTACAGTTTGTGATGTGTTTGAAAAAGTAGTAACTGAAATGTGTATCTTATAACAGATAAAAAATTTACCAGAAAAAAATCGTAAGCTGGAAAACTTATTTCAACGTAAATAGTCCGTATGTAATTTTCGAAATCAAAATTTAAAAAAAATCAACTTTAGATCAGTTTGCAAGTATTCATTTGAAAAAATATCTCTACATGTTTGCGATAGTTTCTAGTGCTGACAACCCTGTCCTGAATCGCTATTACGATTCCCTCCGTTTCCGGAAACAGGACGCCCTTTTTCAACTATATATTGGATGCCTCTTTGTCCACTTATTGTTGATCTAACGTTTTGGAGTGCTTGCCGTGGATAACTTTTTATCTGTATTGCGTTTCTAAATCCTCTACGATTTCGGCCCTGATATTCAAGGCTTCCTCCGAGGACAAGTTTAAGGGCGTGTAATCAAGATTTGCTTCAAAGATAACACAGATTTCACTCACAGTAAAGCGCAACATCTCGCTTGCTGTTAAAATAGTTTCGCAACTGTATAGTTTGTGACATACACAGTTGCTTGACATCTACAACACCTCGATTCCCATTATGCCGTGGTAGAACTACCCTTTCAATCACCAAAAACTGTGATGCACTGGGTGCTTGTTTATTTCATCGCGGACGGTACTCTTTATCCTTCCAAGGTCGGTAGTGAAGGAAGTCATTAGGCTTTTCTCAATCGTCGTATGCTGAATACCCTTAGGCTCTAGAATACACAGATATTTATTCGATTCATCCTCAACCATTGCTCCGATGTGATCCTCGTTCTCGTCCTCTAATTCTGCGGTCCTTAATTCTCCCCTGATTAAATGCACTACTCTGCATTTATCTAGCCTGAGCTCCATGTGAATGTCATCAGAAAACTGCTTTGTGATATAAATTCACTTGCTGTAGTTTCTGGTTTGAACAAGCGTACAGTTTCAGGGCATCCATGTACAGAAGATGGGTCAGTTGATGACCATCCTCGTTATCACGTACGAGTACTCTGAACCCACAAGATATGATATTTAATGCTTTGCTTGATGGATTCAACGCTAAAGAGAAACATAATGCACTAAAGGAGGCTCCTCGAAAGATACTCGACGTAATGCGAATCAATCTAGTTATCCTTGGTTGTCCATGATCGAAATACTTGATGCTTGTTCCCGAAAGCATCATCACACGACGTAAGAAGTGGATGATACGTGGGCAGATCTTACAGACTTTCAAGACTTCAAGCAAATAGTTATGTGGTACTGAAGGGAACGTTTTCTTGTGGGTAATATAAGCAATGTGCAAGCTTCTTTGATGTTTCATAGCTTGCGTCATGCCCACAGCGTCAATGGTGACTAAATCTTTACTGTCTGGCGAGTTTTTGTAGAATCCTTCTGTTTCTTCTATAAGGATGTTATTTTCGTCGCCATGAGGGTAAACCTTATCTGCAATAACACCTGTGAGGCACTCATAAATTTTTATGAAACAGGCTATTCGTCGAAGGTCAGATGGATTTTGAGCGTCTGGTTTTTCAAGCAACATAAATGTGGTACCTTTGAGAATGAAGCCAAGCATCAGATCTGGTTGTTTGATGATCTTTTGGAAACACCTTGCCAACACAGGATGCACACTCTTCAGGTGCTTGTACCAGGAATTGTGCACCATGTCCAGACCTGGGCTTTCCAGTTACTTGCCCTTTCCAAAACCACTGAAACATCTGAGTCTGTGATATTAGTAGGCTCCATTACAGGGTTATTGCTTGCGCTCTGTTTCTCTAGTTGGAACCAGGCAACGCCTGAGCTGCATCTGTTTATTTTCCCTCAAACACCCGACCAGTAATCAGCCATGTCTTCCAATTGGGAAACTTCGGTGTCTTGATGAATATTTTGCTCTTTAGTTGGTTCACGATCGAACCTTCTTTTATCTACCTAAACGTTCGATTTTACTGCCTTTTTGCACCACTCTTATTGTACCGACGCAGTCTAGTTGTAAGAACATCAAGTCTCAACCGTTGAAAGTCTATAATCTCATCCAAGTTAGCTGGTGCTGATATCTCGATGTTCTGAGAGTGTATGATTTTAGTAACATGGAGTGTCAGCTTTCTGGTTATTTTTCCTTTCTTATATTGAGTTAATCGACCAAATTTGCTTCTTACTTTGCTGATATCCATATCCAACCAGATTTTCCATAGTGGATATCGCTCCCTTCCTGGGCAGAGACTGCACTTGTAGGCCCAGTTCTGTGATCCAACGTTCTAACGACTGCCACCGCTGCACATTACACTGGAGTTTACACCTGTCACGCAGCTCGATCAGCGTTCAAATGCGTGAGGAAAATCTTGTTGCTTGGGTGTTTAATTAGTACACGCAGATCCCTCGTAATGAACATCTTTGGCAGAGAATGCCTTCGTGTTGGTTCTACATCTCTCAACTCTAATAAAGCTCGACCAAAGTTCCTTCCAAGATGCTGCAATCTTATTATTATCTTATTATTATTATTATGATCATTATTATTATCATTATTATACAATTAAGCCAAATTCCTTTTGGATTAAGCGTGACTCGTTCGGTTTTAGCCCCGCTATACTACCATATTAACAAACAAATGGACTGATGAGCCCATAGGAAGATCCGTATTCCATACACTTTACGCTTAAGCTAATTCAGATATACGAAGTTGTCTAATTTATTTTCGTGTAATGAACTTGATGTAGCAGTGAAGGTAGGCGAATCAAATTAATTAAAACTTCGTAAAATATTAACCCCATTAGTACTGAATAATTATTCTGAGACAAAAATGTTCACCATAATACGCATTTAGAACCTTTGAACTGTGTTTTTCAATCACTATATTGTTTTGGAAAATAATTTTCAGTTCTGTTTAGTGTTTGATATTTAATAATCATTAACGTTTAATGAATAAGAGCTCATCCTGTTCATTCATTATTGGAGTTTTGACTCGCGTTTTGGTAATTATGAAGTAAGTTCGGATACATGTTGGGATGTAAGCTTATGATTCTAGAGCTAAAACGTTAAACTATTTGGAAAGAGCATAGACGAGTAGCGTAATTACAAAGTTATATGGCTTCAACTCATTCCAGTTTAATACTTATACATGTACTTTAACGGAGTGAAAATGTCATAGATGACTTACGTTAATTGGTGAAAACTCATAACTAAGATTAACCGTTTGTCGTAAGTCATTTTTAATTATCCATAGTCCACTGCGTTAAATAGGTTATGCGTGACAACGAGTATTAAATATATCGTTAATAACTAACTTGCAGTTTGCTTTAATGCCTATTGCTTTCTTATTGGTCAAATAGAAATCAGCAGGTAAAAATGGGACTTCTTTTAATAATTTCATGATTTTAATAATTAGAACAACGATCACAAGTTATGTTATTAATGTTTCAAATAAAAATATCTTTTAAACAATCATAATGCATGGAACATCAAACAATTGCTACGGAGTTGTGTGGTGAGAATATTGATTTTCTTTCGACGCAGAAAAAAACAGGTATGGAACTGTTCCGATAAAAGCATGTTTTTGGCACGTATGCAGTTCAATAATGCTGTACTAAGTTCGCTAAGACTGATAAAGTTTTGTTTATGATTTTCTATGTTTTCTAAAAAAATTGCAAGAAGAAATATATTTCCAATTTGTTGCACGTAAAGTTTCCTCGTAAAACTATTAATTCAAATGTATCACTAACAGACTTTGCCAGGAAAGTCAAGAAACATTCTGCATAATTTCGTATGAATGCAGTAGACACCAAACGCATGATGATAAATCGATTTTTGGTCGCGTGAATATAATATGAAAGATGCTTACGTAGCTACAAACTTAACAATATTACAGGATATTTTACGTCTTCTTTAACTTCTCATTTCTATATTGAAAATAGCTAATTGCCTGCCATATTGAAATTCTACTACAATCAGTTTTGTTGTGAATACTCTCAAGAACATTCTATGAGAATATTAGTTATTCTATTAGAATGAGGGTAGGTGTAAAGTGACTAAGACCTTAATATTTTTAGAAAAATGTCGATCTTGAGTCACTTTAGAAGTAAGACCGATTTTTAACTTTATAGTTTGTTATTTCTGTTACTAACTTCATATACATAAAAGTTAGAAATATGTTCAAAAGGCAATAAATTTTGATGTTGAAAAACATATATCAAATGTCAAGTCTTACGAATATAGTTTCCTAAGAAGGGCTTCTTGTTAAAACTATGAAAATCATTTTCATTAATACTTGATATTGATAAATTTTATTTTCAGCATATTGTTTGAACATTAGGTACCTTGATGACGCATTATATATGCAGAATACGTAAAAAAGCGCCAAATAAACATTGAATAAAGCCAATTATGAAATAAATGCTACGGAAAGAAATATGAAGTAAACATTTATACAAATTTGAAAAACCATAAATATTTTTCACCTTAGAACCAGAATTGATTGATATAACGCGAAGAAGTAACAATTTTTAAGAAATTTCTGTTGGTGATCTGAAACCAGGAAGAGGTTAGATAAGCTTAAGAGATGTTGTCTCTGATTGGTGGTTAATTCAAATTTCTACTTTTTTCGGCTGTATCAGCTGTTAGTCCAAAGGTAAAACCGGTTAGGCTTTGACCAAAACGGGATATAACCAAACCGGAGCCCGAGATAGGAATCACGCCTCTTCTATGATTCTTACATTATTATATAAAACAACATAAAAATTAATAAAAAGCATATAACAGTGTCAAAAATTAGAAAATTGTCGATATAAAATAACAAATACTCACAATTTCAAATCACCACTAATTATCAAATTAGAACTTCCGAAATGGGTAAATAGGTGAATGAGTGATAAAACGTTCATGAGAAAATATGCAGGGAAACTCTTCTAAGGCGCCGTTTTTCTACGTCCATTTTTAATGTTCCTTAAGATACCTGTAGAAAATTTCACATTTTTTTCCAAAAAATATTTTCAGATTTTAAAACGTATGTCTAGAAAATTCTGAGAAAAATGTGGTTCACTAATTTTGGAAACATCTTCTGACTAAATTTCGAATTTTCAAAAACCTCATAGTCGCTTACACAAAGACATCAATGACACGTTCACTTTGTTGCAGTACGAGGGTTGTATGATAAGTAAGGTAAACTCCCCGCTAGATGGCGCCAAAATGAGCATTGTAGTCTATGACCAAGAAGTAACATTCTTCAAACTAAGCTTTACCAAGATTCAGCCAAAATCGGCGCTTAGTTTGCGTTTGTCATACGTTTGGAGTGATCGTGTCAGTAGTGTTCGAAAAAATGGAGAAAGAAGAGTTCCCTGCAGTAATAAAACATTTTTATTTAAAAAATTGGATAGCCATGCAGATCAAAGTTGAGTTGAACGAAATTCACGGGGAGTCTGCTCCTTCGTTGAAAACCGTTCATTTTCAGATAAACGAATTTAAAAGTGGCCGAACCACAACTAAAGATGAAGCGTGCTTCGGACGCCCAAAAGAGGTCCCCACATCGGATATGGTGGAGAAAATTCATCATAAGGTTATGGAAGATTGCCAAATCAAGTTGCGTCAGATTGCTAAAGCTGTAGGCGTATCCACTGAACGAGTCTATCAAAAGCGCAACCGGAAAGACGTTTCAGCGTATTGTTTGTCAAAGTTTGATCGGAAACTGTGGAACTTTTTGCGTCAATTCATAATTGTAGACGAAACCTGGATTCACTACTATACACCCGAGACAAAGCCGCAGTCAAAGCAGTGGGTGCTGCCTGGCGAAAGTGCGCCAAAGAAGGCGAAGACTGTTTTGCCATCTGGGAAGGTTGTGGCCACAGGAGTTTTGAGATTTCCAAAGAATTATCCTCACTGAATACTTGGAGAAGGGTAAAACTATAACAGAAAGTACTATGCATCATCATGGGATCGGTTGCAAGCTAAATTACAAAAAATAGCCACGATTAGCGCAC
>JAUMHM010000050.1:10418403-10433060 GCA_032362435.1 Melikaiella ostensackeni | reverse complement strand
AATATAGATTATGATGAATAAACTTGTATTTTTGATTTTAAAAATAAAGTCCTAAAACTTTTTGATCAAGGTGGTAAATTGATTTCAGTTCGAACTGTATTTGTATATGACTTACGTGATGGAAAAAAGCGTCATAGCAATTCTCACTTGTTAGGTGTTATCCTTATGCAGAGTTGGAAGATAAAAAAGAAGGAATATGGAGAGATTATGTTGATAGTATCTGGTTTCGGTAGTTAAAATTAATTGGATTGTAAGCCAAAATTTTAGATTTATCTTGTACAGAATTTAGATATATAGACTATAGAGTACAGTGACAAATTGATACTATGCAATACGTTTTAGATTGAATTTTGTAAAGTATTTTGCATTATATGCCATTTTTTAATTAATTTAAGACTCAATTAAGAATTGAAACGGGATAATTTGCCAAACTTACGAATGAATATTGCGATGACTGAATTTTGTATGTAAGATGTCAATTATTTAATTAAAAAAGGTTGTCTCTAGAAGATATATGTATGTGACGAAATTATTTTTATCGAGAAGTATGAAATGTTGTTTAACGAGTGTGCTAAATTGTTTTGACTAAATTATACTCAAATTATTAAATTTCTCATTCTAGGTGTCAGTATGTTCTCTGTGAATTAATTTATTTGACTTGCTCACTTGCATAATGGACATACAAATGAATGAGAGTGTTTATAATAGATACTGTCTTACGAAAAAATGGAAAAAAATTGCATTGCACTATCGGTGCCTCTGAGGACTAAGCCGAGCTGTAACGGAATTGAGTGAATGAGTGTATAAGCGTAGTAGTGAATATATGTGTGCATGTGTGCATGCATTATTGTACAATTATATCAGTTTTACGTAAATTCTTAGTAAACGCTCGTATTCTTTTAATTTGTAATTTCACATTATTTCGCTAAAATACCATCCTAGCCCCCATCCTTGACTTCACATAGCTAAAAAAAGGAACATTATTTGTGTCTATTTTGTGAGAAATTATAAACCATTAAATAAAAAATTGCATTCATTTTCTTGTTGTCAGTTTTTGAATCCTCAAAGGATGTTGTCAACCAAAGAACATAAAAATAAGTTTGGGAAATATAAACATTGAAATTTCTCATCCCCAGCATAATGTTGCTGTCTAGAAGTTTCTGAGGGAGGATCTGAACTCATTTATGTGGATATTGTGAGAAGCTCCTTCGCCGTAATGTGTAAACATATCAAAATAAAGAATCAGAGAATTGAGATCCCAGTGTGCGTTGCCAATTCGATTAAAGCTTTGGCGAATACGATTGTGAGGGAGGGTGTAAAGGTTATTGACGGCAGTATTAGCCGAGTTTGGTCTATATCATGGAATACGGTTCATGAAATGGGCTTCGTTTCCTCCATATGTCGTATAAGATGGGAGCGAGAAGAAATAACGTTGAAGAACACTAGCGGATCTCGATATACGACACAAAAGTAAACTTCCGATAAGCTTCGAGATATATGATATCGCCTATATATACCGAAATACCACACGTTGCCTTTCGCAGACAATTCCCTATCTGGACGTTTCTAGGATATTTCTGTGAATGAGGACACGTCAGGGCAGTTTTTTCCCACTAGATCGCATCATCGATTACGTGCCTTTTCGAACTTCAAATTGGATATAAATGAAGAAACTTGAAATTCGCTTTCGTTTCATATAATTTATGGTCTTTTTGGATCAGGAAGATGCACTAGGGGTCAATATTAAATTCACTGAGCACTGAACAACAGGGTGGGTCACAAAAGTTAATTATTCGAATTCCAAAAATCCACGGGGCCTGAAAGTTTGTGTATGCTACAAGCAGTTTATCCCTGGAAACTGGAGTCTGATGAAGAAATGATTTAGCTATCGCGAGCGTATTCATGTTTTATACAGCGAAGAGCGCGAAATTTACTCTACACCTGATGCATTTATGAATTTGAATGAAGGAAATGAAGAATTTAATTTCAAAGATTACATAATTTCGGAAAGATTTCTTTAACCGTGGCAAAGAAGTTTTAATGCGGATTCCTATAGAAATGTGAATTACCAAAGGGGTAGGATTGTGACCTACATTATTTCTGTGAACAATCAATCACAGGCGTGCCTGCTCGCCTATCTTACTATGAAATGGTATAAATATATTTTCATATATTTGAACTAATTGAAAGAGTGAAATTAGTTCAAAATCACGGCTTTCTATTAACTGCACTGTTTTAGTCAATTAGAATGTATTAAAACATAGTCCTACTATTGCATAGTATACAACTTTCTTGCAGAAAATTTTCAGAGAAGTGAAATATAGAAAAAAGAAGAGACAAAAGCTCATGAATATTTAATTTTGCAGTTTTCTAATAAATATGTGTACATATTTTCAGTCATAACTCAGTGAAAAAAACAGGTTTTCAAAGTCTTTTGATCCCATTTTAAAGGGTATATTTTGCCAAAAACGTGTGATTCCATTAGATTTTTAGTAATATTTTCATGGATTTTGAAGGTACTTAAATAAAATAAAACGTCAATTTAAGACACTTTTTATCAGTTTTACTGGAATTATGCAGTCTTTTGTGTTTGATTCTCCATTTTTATCTTTCTGTATATGTCAGCAATAATATGGACTGCAAGCAATAGTAGATGAAACTCATCCGAATTTATAAATGTATCAGGTATAAAACCAATTTCGCGCTCTTCGTTGTTGGTAACTTGAATATGCTTGCAATGGCTGAATTATTTTTTTCTCGGGCTCAAATTTCCAGGATAATCTACTCGTAGCATACACAAATTTTTAGATTTCGCGGATTTTTGAAATTAGAGAAATTGATTTTCTGAACAACCTTCTAATAATAAAAGATTTATTTGTTGAAAAATATTCTAGGAAACTGCAAATCAAATAAGTTTGGCATTATAGGACGTATTGAGAAAATTGTCCTTTTCTAGTTCTTTCTTTTTTTAATGACTTATTTTATAGGTACAAAATGGATATTTTTATACTCCACAAAATTATAATTTTCTTTAATTTTTTCCAACAATTTGATGAACACTCACTTTCATAATAGGCTATGTAGGAAACGACACCTTAATCATAAAAGTTCGTATTCTAACAAATTTTTTAAATATTACAAGAAGTAATTTTGGGACGCAAAAGATAAAAAGTAGTGATTATTATCGCCTGTAAATTACTTTTAAATAGTAAAAAACTGTGAAGAATCAGAAAAACTTTTTCGAGTAATACATTTTTTTTTCTTAATTTTCTTCATTTCCATTTCTTGATTTGAACAACAGCACCGAGAATTTTATATTAAAAAAATGTGTTTTTCTGTAATCTTTGTAAAAATCGTGAGCATATGTCGATTTGCATATCATTCGATTGACTTTACTCTGTCATTGTTTATTCAATGCTATTGTGTTTGAAGAAAAAATTTAACACGTGCGCGTATTGCACTTGCCAACTTTAACATGTTTCTCTCAAAAAGCGGCTTTTCGAAGTTTCATATTAAAAAATGCCCCACTTTCCCCTTTTTCAACGTAGGGGGTTCGTTGTGAGCCTAAAATACCTGCAGTTTATCCGTTTATATGCCTTTACTATACGTAAGTCTATAGCCTATACCGATAAAGTGGGCCCTTTTCTTGCGGAATGTCACAGTTTTATTGTCTATTATTCAATATGTGGTCTCGCAAAATTTTTGTTGTGTCTAAGATGTGTACCTCAAACTTCTAAAAGTATTTTTGGTCTGAAAAAATTACTTTTTTTGTATAAATGATAATATTTATACAAAAATATGAAAATTAAATGCCTATATTCTAATATAGGCCTTTTAAATGGAAAAATTTTACACTGACTTTGAATACTGTATATTTGTTTAAAAAATAGGTGTTTTCAAATAAATTTTGACGCATATCGAAAACACAATGCACCAATAATAATAATGCATTAGCAGTTCATGTGTCTTCTTCCGGGGTTTAAATGAAGCATTTAAAACAATTGACTAAAAACTCTTCTTGCGAAATAATTATTGCATCAATGACTCTTGAAATAATTTTTTAGAAAATTATTATTTCTTGGAAATCATTGACGTCAATTTTCACCTCTGCCTTTATCTGCTCAGTTACCTCTCGATTTATGATGTCATCAAGTAGATCGTGAGTGCTGTTGCTAAATATTTTTCAATGATCTAATTGCGTCAGCTTTTGTGGATCTAGTCTGTTTCATAAAAATATGTGAATATTAAACAAGAACGTCAGTTTTCTCATAACATGAGAATTATTATTTTTTTGAACAATGCGAAAGTACATTCACATGATAAGATAAGCATGTAGTATGATCGTGACTCATCGTTCAGCTTTTGAGTACGAATTACGCAAATTTTGCAAACTTTATTGGTGGAGCCGGGAAAGGGAAGGGGCAACTGTCCTTCCACGTGGACAAATTCGTGAAAAAATCTGGGAGAATACACTGGAATTTTGTATAAAAAGACAGACTACACATCAGCAGGACATACTTCTACTTTACCTTTGCTTTTTCGTAGCAATTAAACAATTTCTTCAACCATGAAGTGTGCTATCTTCTGCTGGTTATTGGCGTTATGTGCCTTCCAAGTAAGTTATTTCAAAATTTTGTGTAAATGTTACATTTTAATATTAATTCAAATAATTCTGAATACCGAAACACAACAGTAAGTTCCTCCTTGCTCCAATAAGCAAGAACAGGAAGCCGATAGAAAAGGCAATCACTAAGCAGCAGCATATGGTGAACCGCAAAAAGCGCTTAGAATTAGATTTGAATTGGAAATAACTGTGTTAAAACGAATAATAATCGCAATCACTTCACGAAGCAGTGAAGTACAATTGACTTTGGCGTAATTCGAATGTTCTGAGTTTTTTTCACTCAGAAAATTAAGAAATTTATTCGTTCTCAGTCAAATAGCACATAACACAAAATTGAAACTACCCTTGCAGAGATTTCGAAAGGGTTCTAGTGGGGTTTTGACGATTTTTCCCTATTTCTACCCAGATTCCAGTGGGAAAAATTAGTCGGGAGCCCATCGATAACGTTACGCTTGTGTCGACGTGGGTCCTACTAGTCTTTCTAGTAGTGTTCTAGTGAGGGTCGCCCTTCCACAACCCAACCCTACTGAAAGAAAATCTCTGAACATTTTCTGATGAAAAAGTCAGGCCTGTTTCAGGCCTTACGACCTAATTTCTGGCAGCCGAACCCCGAGGATATCGAATTCCAACAGATCGTTAAGATATTTAATGACTCGCCATCATGAGACCTTCATAAAACTAATTTATTTTGACACTTTGAAAAATATTATTTATTCATTTACATGCATATATTCATATGTTACAACCTATATATTTATATTTAACAGTATTCCTTCGATGGTGAATCTAAAAATGCGATCTGTTTTTACGCATCACGTACACTTTTGAACTATATTTTCAACGGAATAATGTCGATTAGAGGTTAAGATTTAGAACTCACTACACAATTTCACTACTGTTTTTCAGCGTACAAAAATGTGTTTCCTTCTCTTCTACAAAAAGTCTTGATAAATTTTTCTATATTCGCCATATGCATCCACACTCGAAACTTCAATAAATAATTAGTGAAATGTTAAGATTCGTATCAATTATGGACAAGCGTCTGTGTGGCAGGATAAGGAAATCTCAAATTAATTACTAAACCTAGTATTTTTCGCAAAAAATTCTCAAGTATGAAATTTATATAATCATATATATTTATTTAAACATTTTTAACTATTCTCCTAACTTTAAGCATTTGAAAAATATAACAAGATTATTTTATGAAACATTTTAATTCATAGAGAGATACTAGTATCTAGTATAGATATAGAAGAACAGAGACATTAATTTTCACTATTTTCTAGGGCCTTGTTAGAACATACGAAAGTAGAAACAGAAGGAAACATGTTTTTTAATATTAAAATCCAATGGAAAGAATAATAAAAATGGAGAACTTTAATTAATTTGTCTCAATTTACTAGATAACATTCGAAAACTTCTGTTACCTTGCGAAAATTTGTTTTATAAAAATGAATTTGGCATTCTTCTACAAACAATAATTTTTGGCTTGATATTACTGAACTCTTGAATGTTCCAAGAATTTGACAAATAAATATAGTAAATTTGTTGATTGTTCTCTCAGTGTATAAGGAATTCAAATATTAATTTCTAATTCAGGTGCTGCATATTTTAATTAAACATATTCATCTCGGTAGATTTTGATCACCTGTGCAAGGCAAGAAATTGTTCACTAGAGCCTAATAGGACCCCCACCAGTTTTTTCCAAACTAGGAATTCTGGTCAAAGCCCCATCAGATACAAATAGATTCGCCATACCTATACAAAGCATGGAATTCTTCACCTTAGCCTGATAAGTCCCCCATCAGTTTTTTCTGAACTAGAAATTCTTATAGAGGCCCCATCAAAACCCAACTTCATAAGAAGAAAAATGGGAAAATTTCTGCAGGGGATAGTATATTTTGAGTTGAAAAAAAATTGAAAAGCGGACCCTGAGAACATGAAACATTTCGAACTTTTGATTAAGGTCAATCCCGATTTAACCAGTTTCAGTTTCCAATTTTCCGCAATCGCTGTCTAGTATTACGGAACTTTCCGTAAGATTATTCGGTCAAGTATGGCACTGAGGCAAGTATTACGGTTGGAAATTGGTTGATAAACGAAAAATTCCGTAATAGCTGACAGTCCGTTTTTAGCACACCCTTACAAATAAGGTTTAGGTCCTTTTTCATCATTTCTTTTCATCTTTATAGATCGCCTATGCTGTTACGCAGAAAGAGCTAGATGGCGCATGTAAGACATATCTAGAAGAATATCATAGCTACATGACGACAAAACAGGGGGACTTCAAGGTCAGTTGGAGAAAATTTTTTATTCTTTCAAATAATTTAAGAATATAAGTACCTCAAATATGAAGGTGAAGAATCAGCGAACTGCCAACCGTATTTTTACATTTTTGAGAACAATAGTATTTAAATTAATGTCTTCCTTTCCTATGTTCATGAAAAATAGACGCTCCGTGTGCTTGTCCTAGCTAAAGTAGATTTTTTCTCGTTTTTCTTAAAAAGATTCGACCACCCAAATGATAAAAATTGGACACCAAAATAATTGATTATTCACTTGATCGAAGAAATCTCACATAATTTATTTTTGAAATTTCTTTGAACTATCTTGCACATAATTATGAGGTTTCAGGCATTTAAAAGCTTCAAAACTTTTCATCTCTTACTCTTTTCGTCAATTAGAAAGCAGGCGATAAGGCAAAGAAAAGCGGAGCAGATACTGATGATTGTGAGGAAGATTTCAATGCTCAACTCAGAGAGAAGGTCGCTAAGATAGATGATATGAACGGATGCAAAAATATCAAAACACCTAAAGTTAACGCTCAGGTAAATAGAAAATATTACTTCAATGAATACTTAAAGCACTTATTCTATATCAAACCTAAAGAATTACGGAGTAGGTTTTACATAAAATATTATTGAAAATGTTCGGCAATTCTTAAAAATTTTGCAGGCCCGACATGACAAATTTGATGTTATTCAATGAAAAAACAATATTAGCACTCTCGTAGTATCATCCTGTGAAAGAATCGACTAAAAATTTACCGTAGTTCAAAATATTTTTCTTGACATTTTACATAATTTTGAAACATTTCGAAAGATTTATGCATTATTGCAAAATTTTAGACTTTTGATCATTGAATCGTACATAATAATTATTAAAAATAAAAAAATCCTATGATAAGGTTGAGTTATAAAATACGCTAATGACATATAAATATAAATATTATCCTTACATTTCTGTTTACAGTCTGCGGCAGGCTGCTGTAAGTCAACTTATGCAGAATTCAAAAAATGGATCGATAAGCTTGTGAAAGATAAAATAGCATGCCTTTGAATCGAATTGAATGGAATTGAATTGAATTTAAATTGGCTTGAGTTTTTAAATTTTGCAAGTTCGAGCAAAATTTGAAGCCGAATTTACAATAGTACTCAGCTTTACCCGCTAATTAAGTGCTAATTTTACGAATAATCAGGCATTAAGTAATTGTTTATCTTCAGAAAATTTTGTAAAATTCCTTGTACAATATCCATATTAAATGAATATATTCCACTCTATCTGTTGTTACTCTCACACTTGTTTGGCGAGAATTCCGAAACTGTTTTCCGTTTTTACGTATCTTTCACTAAAAGAGGAAAATTGGATGGGTACAAAAAAAAAGATAATTTAAATAAAAAATACGAAATTCAGTGTCAAAAAATATTTCAGTGATGAGCTAGATAAATAGAAATTATTTATGTGTGTGTGTCTGTGTTAACTTAAAGTCTGTCAGTAAGCAGAATGCTTACTTCACAGAAAAAATCAAATGTAGTCCTTACCCCGGTTTCCGAGTACCTGCAACAAAAATTACCTTCACGTAGTAAGATTTTTCCACCGTATTGGGTATGATTATCATTAATATCATTCGATGGGAAAAAATTTAAGTTGATGACACACTTGAAAATTGCCCTCAAACAAAAATTCACTTGTGGACTATCTGTGATAATTATGATCTTCCAACATTATTTTAAAACGAAAAATTATTTTGAAAACGGGCTGAGAAGATTAGGAACGGAAGTACTAGTACTGAAGTAGTCGAAAATAAGAATGCTGATGATGAAATGATATGGGATATGGACAAAGCGAAAGACTGTATGAGTGACTTTTTCAAGAAATGGTATAGTGGTCAAGCTATGACACATAACAACTGTGACCTAGAAGAGGATGCGTTAGAGAATCCCGTTGTACGTGTCGAAAGAAGGATCGATGTCTGCGACATTATATCTGCAATTGAGAAACTAAAGAATGGTAAGGCTACTGGTATGGACGGTATCACTGCTGAAATGCTAAAGAGTGGTGGCGGATATTTGTTTGTGTAACTGAGCGAATTTATGATGATGTGTGTTGACAAGGGTGTAGTTCTAAATAATTAGAAAAGGGCGGTTATTGTTGCACTCCACACGGGAGAAAGAGATGATGGTGAGTGTATTAATTATAAAGCAATAGGCCCAGTTAGTACGTCTAACAGGAGTCACGTGACAAAACTAATTCTCGATTTTCAATCCTCTATTTTGGAACGATTTACTCTTTTTGTAAATAAAATATCGCTCTGAAACTTGAAAAAATGCAGAAGGAAACAGTAGCTTATGTTTGCATACAGCATTTGGGTGGAAATTCGTGAACAAAATTTCTCGAAGGAATTAAAACAGGAGGAACGTCAGAATTTTTTTTTCAAACAACTTATATCCACAAGAAATGAGATATCGAGATGAAATTTCCGGAAATTACATAAATGGCACTAAGGAACATTTGTATGGTCCTAATTATTTGCACTTGAAAAAAAATTCCATGAAAAACTAAATTTGAAGAATTCCTGACCGTGCTCTAGAAACCGTGAAAAGCATTTCATTCTTGCAACCAATTTTTTTCGCGGTTAGGATCAATCAGGAATCCTCATGTTAGCCCGAAACCTGTCACTTACTATCACTTTGAACTTCGTTATGTAGGCCGTCGCACGGTCGGTAATTCTCCAAATTTAGTTTTTCAAAAAAATTTTTTTTCAACTGCAAATAATTAGAACTAGTAGAACGTTCCTGAGTGTCGTTTATGTCATTTCCGGAAATTTCAACTTGATATCTCATTTCGTGTGGATATAAGTAGTTTGAAAAAAAAATTCTGACGTTGCTCCAGTTTCTATCTCTTCGAGAAAATTTTTTTTACGAATTTCCACCCAAATGATGTATACAAACGTTAGTTACTGTTTCCTTTTGCATTTCCCAAAGTATAACAGCAATATTTTCTTTACAGAAAAAGTGAATCGTTAAAAAAATAAAGATTAAAAATCGAGCATTAGTTTGGTCACGTGACTCCTGTTATGAAATGTTCACTCTAGGATATAAATTATTATGAGCCACGAATATAGACATCAGACACTTAAACAAAATTTAAAGATTGATTTTGTATACATAAGCAATACTTTTTCATACAAAAAAAAAGTAAGCCGACGCTGAACTTTTTCTACATATTGTGAAAATTATAATACATATCTTCAGGATAAAAAATGATTAATATTTAAATCATCTGAGCTAAGACTATTCACATAAAGCAACTGATGTCGATTTCACCATTAGAGACATAATCATGAAGAATAATGAATTATTTCACCTATGCCAATGGTACTTTTCAAACTTGATAATAGGCCGTGGCTAAGCGTACCGAAATTTCAGTATGAATAGTGGGACCTGGAGAAGAGGTTATAAGTACCAAACATTGTAGTATGAATAGCCAGTTTTTTCGGTACGAGTGGACACTGTCTTAATAATAAGCATTTACAATGCAAACAAGGATTGTGTAGTTTCGATCAGAATGATTTTAGTACTCGGAAATGTTTATTTATTCCCACCAGTTGGACTTTTTCTTAAATAAACTGCTAGTGTTATAATTATACGTACAGCAGTTAGAGTGGAAAATGAAATTCCGAATACCGAAAAAAAACAGCTGCATATTGTTCTACTCATTAGAAACTATTTAATTGATAATACTATAAGACAGCATGTGTCAGCGTGAAATTATCAAATTTGACACAAATATTCCGAACAGTTGTTATCATATTATTGTAACGTGACTTTGGACCTCAACATTCACCAGAATTTATTTTAATATTTGGGAAAGATATGCCAGTTGCTACTCCAATAAGATGTTTCGAAACAACTTTTGTGGAAATTACGCGTTCTCGCGTACAAAGTACTAATTAATTAACAAATGCGAGAAGTGTTTTACAAGATACAGATGTAGCGTTCCTCACGAGTATGATAACGAATAAACATTAGCTTAATTACTTTCCAAAACTTTTAATGAATTCATCATTACAGCATTTTCATTCAATAAATAATCCAAGCATGAAATAATTTCATTATGCTCCCAATAATGCAATTAGCCATAATTATTTTTCAAAATTTTCTGGATTCTTCAATGACTTTTCTTTTTTATACATTCGGATTCAGAGATTATTGATAGACAACATGAAATAATAAAATCAGTAAGTTTGTTGAGGCCTTCTCCGGTATTTTGGTGATATTTATTTTGATGATAGAAGTAAATAAATAAAATATATAAAATAATACAATAGTAACGGAACAGTAAAATTGTATGCATTTTATTAAATCGGATTTTACAAATTACAATATCATTTCGTTAATAAAAATTAATTCTAAGACCGAAAATATGTACACACGTTTTTCAGAAAAATGAAACATGAAATAATTATTAGCGTTTTCTCTTTTTTCGTGTTTGTACTTCACGGACAACTTTCTGCTATTAAGGTATGCACTATAAAACAGTATAATTATATTTTCACATATTTTAATCAATTAAAAGAGTGAAATTAGTTCAAGATTACGGTTTTGACTAATTTCACTATTCTGATTTAATTAGAATATATCCAAAAATAGTCCTACTATTGCATAGTATACAACTTTCTTGCAGAAAGTTTTCAGAGAAGTAAAAGATAGAACAAAAGAGACAAGAGCTAATAAATATTTAATTTTTCATTTTTTTAATAAACATGTGTACATATTTTCAGTCATAACTCAGTGAAATCTACAGCTTCTTGAAGTCTTTCGATCTGATTTTGAAGGGTATATTTTGCTGAAAAACGTTTGATTTTATTAGATTTTTAGCACTATTTTCGGGAATTTTGTAGGTATTTAAATGAAATAAAACGTCAATTTTAGACACTTTTTATCAGATTTAGTGGAAATATGCAGTCTTTTGAATTAAATTCTCCATTTTTATCATTCAGGATATGTTTGCAATAATATAGACTACAAACTATAGTAGGTGAATGTCATCCGAATTTGTAAATGTATCAGATATAGAACCAATTTTGCGCTCTTCGATGTTTAAAACTTGAATACGCTTGCTATAGCTGAATAACTCAAGACTCAATAACTCAAAACTCAAGCTCAAGTTTTCAGAATGAACTACTTATGGCATACACAAACTTTTGAAACTCGTAGATTTTTGAAATTGGGGAAATTAATTTTCTGAACAACCCATTAAGAATAAAAGATTTGTTTGTTGGAAAATATTTTAGGAAACTGCAAATCGAATAAGTTTGACATTATAGGGCGTGTTCAGAAAATACTACTTTTCTAGTTCTTTCTTCTCAATGACTTATCTAATGGGTACAAAATGGGTATTTTCATATTTTATAATGTATTTCCTGAAGGCTCCAGTTTTTGAAGGGAAGAGATTTCCTGAAATGTAAGCGTCGAATTTTAAAATTCCCTTGATTCCTTGATTTCGAAGGCGTCATATTGCACCACAAGTATCTTGAACTACACAGTCTAAATTGCTGATCAATTGCCGGGAAGTTTAGGAAGTTAATGGAACTTTATGGAAACTTTCCGAAATTTATGGTAATATACGGAAACTTTCGAAAAAGTACGGGAATTTAAAGACGTTCTAGAATGTTTGAAGTGTGCAAAATCTTGCGCAAATATATAGAAAGCTGTAGAGATTTATACAGAGTTTTGAGGAAACTTATGAGAAGTTTTCAAAATTGTGGAAGGTCTTGGAGATTTTCAAGAGTTCTAAAAATTTACCTCTTAAAAGGAGAATTTAGGAAAGCTTATAAGCTTGTTAAGTTTTCATTCACAGTTCAGTATTCTCGTCACATTTGCATTGAATGATCATTTTCCATCTTCGAGACCAAACTGCAGGAGACTGGTGCTCTCCTTAGTATACAACACAAACCGATCGTAACTCCTTTGGTTCTGGCTTGGTTTTAAAACCTTCCTTTGCATGACCGAAGTTTGATGGGACTGACATAAATGGTCACTCCACCTTATAACGATTCAGTTGCTTGATTTGAACATGATTTTATACTTATTGAATGAATTTCTCGCATCAAGTTGTAGTTGAGTGTATACCTTTAACAATTAGTAATACAAAGAATAATGTAGCCTCGGATAGGATTGACACTTCTACTGACGAAAGGCATTATTTCGGGGAAGTTTCAGGCGATGAATGGAGATTAGTCTTTTGGAATGGCTAGAGGAGAGCGGACTCGAACTTCGTTCAGGAGTAGATAATGAATCACATGGTACCCAAGGAGTCGGTCTGATTATTAATGGGAGAGCAAAACAACATGCCAAAAAGTATGAATGTCTATCACCTTGATTACTATGGGTTAGAATGAAAGTGGGAATCAGAAGACAATTTATCATAGCGTGCTACGCTCCACTTGATGATGACAAGAAAGATGTAAAAGAGACCTTCTGGGACTCGTTAAATGATATAATAGGGACTTGCGATCCTGGCAAAAGAATAATTCTACTTGGAGATATGAATGGCTGGGTTGGTGTGCAACGCGAATGTACCGACAAGGTACTGGACCATTTCGGAGACCCAAAAACGAACGGTAGCGGCGATAAATTGATAAGCTTATGCTTAGAAAAAGGCTTGTTTATTACGAACACTTGGTTCAGAAATAAAAAGATCCACATGTATACTTCGTGCAGAGGTGAAACTCAACGTATGATTGACTTTGTTGTAGCGGATGAGAGACTGAGAGGGCTTGTAAGGGATACTATTCAAAGAAAGCAAGGATAAAATCAAAGCGGAAGAAGATAAAAAAATGCAAAATGACTTTGAAGGGAACAAGAAATTATTCTGGAAATGGTTTAAGAACATTACGAAAGGGAGTTCTAGCACTGTTGTAGACGGAATCAGGAATGCTGATGTGGAAATGGTATGACATTATACCCGTGATTAGGAAAGTAAAGAAAAGTAAGGCTGCTGGTATGGATGGCATCACCGTTGAAATGCCTAAGAGATATTGCGGATATTTGTTTGCGTGGCTGAGCAAATTTACGAATATGTGTGCTATGCATGGTGAAGTTCTAAATGATTGGGAAAATGCGATTATCGTCCCAAACCACAAGGAAAAGGGTGATAAGGGCGACTATGCTAATTGCTCAAACGATCTGAACTTTTGGAAGTCCTGAATGAATGCGAAGTGAATGATTGGCTTCTCAGAGCAATAAAATCAATATACAATGGTGGTCAAGCGAGTGTAAAAGTGAATGGACAATTGAGCGATTGGTTCTATATAAAGCAGGGCCTTAGAAAAGGCCGAGTTATGTCCTCCTGGATGTTCAGTATATATATGGACAAATGTATAAGAATGGCCCTCGTAGACGAAGAAGGTGTTGATCTTGGGACAGTGAAAGTACGTGAACTGGCGTTTGCAGATGATAAGATTGTTACAGTGGAATCAGACGACGATTTGCAGAGGATGATGAGCAGACTGGATACCAGCATGAAGAGTACGGATCTTTAGATTAACGTAAATAAAACAAAAATTATCGCTTTTGGAAGAAGGGGTAAGGAAATAGTGTGCAACATTGCCTTCAACGAAGAGAGGATAGAAAAAGTTGATGAGTTCGTGTATCTTGGAAGCTTATTTACTCCTGACGGAAAGATTGATGCAGAGATATCCAGACGTATAAACGAGGGTAGAAAGATTATCGGCAGTGTACAAGCTATT
>JAUMHM010000050.1:10383035-10396452 GCA_032362435.1 Melikaiella ostensackeni | reverse complement strand
ATCCCATAGAATCTTTGCAGTCGCTAGAAATCCCATGAAACGTCATTTTCTTTCATTTATTTTCCAAAGCTCTCTAGAAATTTCTTGAAATGTTCAATACCCCTTGAAATTGTTTAAATGATTGGAAATTTGATAACATTCTCTGAGTATTGTAAAATTTCTTAAAATACCTTCAAATCCCTTAAATTCTTTGAAATTGCTAAGAATTCTTTGAAATTCGACTTAATTTCATTTATTTTCCAGAGTTCTCTAAAAATCTCTTGAAATCTTTGGAAATTATAAAAATCCGTTACGATAGGTATAAATTATTTGAGATCCCTTGAATATAAATTAAATTAAGTTTATGCATTGAAGATCTATGAAAAACCGTTTACGTCCCTAGAAATCTTTGAAACTCCTTGAAATCCTTTAAATCATGTGAAATTTTTCAAAATACCTTAGAATCCCATAAAATCTTTGCAGTCGCTGGAAGTCCCTTGAAACTTCATTTTCTTTCATCTATTTTCCAAAGCTCTCTAGAAATTTCTTGAAATGTTCAATACTCCTGGAAATTGTTCAAACCCTTGGAAATTGTTTAAATCCTTGGAAATTTAATAACATTCTTTGAGTAGTATAAAATTTCTCAAAATACCTTTGAATCCCTTGAATTCTATAAAATCGCTAAGAATTCCTTGAAATTCGACTTTATTTTATTTATTTTCCAAAGTTCTCTAGGAATCCCTTGAAATCTTCGAAAATCATAAAAATCCGTTACGATAGGTATAAATCATTTGAGATCCCTTGAATATAGATTAAATTACGCTTATGCATTAAAGATCTATGAAAAACTGTTCAAGTACCTAGAAATCTTTGAATCCCCTTGAAATCCTTGGAGATTCAATAAAATCCTTTAAATATTGTGAAATTCTTTGAAATACCTAAGAATCCCACAAAATCTTTGCAATCGCTAGGAATCCCTTGAAACTTAATTTCATTTCACTCATTTTCCAGAGTTCTGTGGAAATCTCTCGAAATCTTTGGAAATACTATGAAATTCTTCCAAATCTTTTGACATGTTGGAAATTTATTGATATTCTTTTAAAAGTCTTATAATCTATAGAAGTTCCTCGAAATCCATTTCAATCCTTTGAAATTTCTAAAAAGTCTCTGATATGTTAGGAAATATTTGAAATCATTTCAAATCTAGTAAACTTTTAATGAAATCTGACGAAATTGGCCAAAATCCGTGGAAATTCTCTGGAATTCTTTGAAATTCGTTGAAATTGTATGAAATCCATTGATTCATTTGAAATCTTTCAACTCTTTCAAAATTCCATAACATTCCTTGAAATCTCTGGAATCCTGAGAAATCTCTTGAAATAATTTGACATGGTACGTTAAGTAAATGAGTAAATCATTTGTACTTTCACAATTTTTTGCGTCAATTGCTTCCATATTTTAACATTATTTATTCATGTACTGATTTTCTTATGATTATATTATAGAGTGATTTTTATAGAATTCCGAAAGAATTTTAATAAGTTTATTAGAGGAAAATCATTCTTTGCCTAATGGGATTACAGGGGATTGTGAAGGAATACATGGGATTGCACGAGATTGCATAAGTTTACAGAGAGAGTGTATACCAGATTGTAGGAATAATTAAGCCCTCAGTATCTATGAGCATCAACAGCAACTGATTTTTCTGAATTAAACAATTGACCTGCCATAATTGTTAATTATTAAAAATCTTTTTTTTTACATATATCACAATATGATTAAAATCATAAACGCTGAAAAATTCCCCAATACTTCCTTAAAATAGTTTTCCAATCAGCCAAAGGTATCCGAATCAATTTCCTTCTAAAGAAAACAAAATTGTAAACTCTCAATAAAATTTTGAATGAATTACTGCAGCGTTCGAACAATTTTGGATATTGAAATGTTTCAGATATTGATTCCCCAACTATTTTAAATCTTAAGGAAATCAGAGATTGATATTTCACGAGAGGCGATTATCGTTGTCTTTAATTATACCTTTAATCGAATGAATGTCTTCAATATTTTCAAGATTATTGAATGCAGTTCTATAATTTCTTCCAGGATCTCAAATGCAGAGGAATTTCTTTTCTAGCAACAAACTATTCAGTTTTGTATATGGGTAATTCTCCACATAAAGAGCACTTTTGAATTAAGAAAATTTTTCCCGAAATAGTTTCAAAATTTTATTTTGTACTTCATGTTAGATTAAGTTTCACTACAAAGGGAGGTTTTAAAAGTATACAAGCTATAAACTTATTTTTAGCACTCCTGGAGCATTTTGACATCTCGAATTTTCCATATTCCTCTGAATATAAGGCTTATTATTCAATTAAATAAGGCAATGTAGTAAAATGTTCAAAAATAAGAAAGAAAAAACGCACAATAATTATCTATCGCAAAACAAATTAATTAAATAAATTAATATCAAAACGTTATCAATGGAAAACAGCAAAAAAGTCTTTCTAAAGTTCTAAAAGAGATTTTTTTCTTGAAACTTGGAATGAGTAGTGAGGTGCTTTTTCTTTAATTTCACACCAACATCGAACCCAAAAAGTTATTTCTAGTAGTCGAATGATATCGACGTAACCATAAGAAGATTTTAGTGAACACACATATTTCTGTACATATTGTTATCTATATTACATTTAAATTGAAATATCAGTGATTGAAGTTGTAACTCTTGAGATAAATTTTATGACCATTAAGCATACACATTGAAACAGTTTCCTATGATAATATTTCCTATTTGGCTGTGAACCATGCCCCGGGCATGTGTCGACATCCTTCAAAGCCATTTTTGAGGCACTTCATGTTATTCTATGGTGGTTTCCGATAGTACACAATGTGCTGAGAGACACCAAGAAGTGGCCAAAAACCAACTTCAAAGTTTTTGGTGAAAGACTTATTATTCATAATGTATTAATGAGTTGAAGAAACTATTTTTCAAATTTCATGATATTCTAACAAGTCTCCTTTATTGTAGAATGCTATAAATAAAAAAAAGTACTTTTCTTTTACTTCAGATTCTTAAGAAATCGGTTCAAAAAACTTGTTTATAAGGATATGAATTCAAATGCTACAATTTTTTTTTCTCATTCGAGTGGTTCTAAATTGGGATGAATGTCAATAAGAAATAAGAATATTAGCTTAGTTTCAAACACCCTCACTTTATACTAATGCATTTTACAAATCTACAACATGGACATTTTTTGAATCAAAAGTTCCCCGAGGTTCTACCTCCTACCTAAAGTTTCATGGTTCAAAAAAGTTCATTATGACGTTAACAGTCAGATTACTTGCCAACTTTTGCCACCTTTAACATTTGATGAAGATATGAGCAAATGAAGTTAGGCGCGCACATGCACGGTGCAAGGATCGTGGCTCGCATTAAATGAACCGCACACACTGTGAAAACTGGAAATCTCTTTTTTTACGGTATCAATTTTTGCTTGTCCTTTTTTTGAATAGGACAATTTTATTCTGCTATTTTAAATGTAAAACAAATGACGATGGGATCCCACCAGTGGTCTCATTTTAGTACCTATCGAGACTGTTTTGTTCTGAGTCTTATTTTAATATCTAAAATTAGCCCTGAAATAATTCCTTCTTTTTACAGTGCGGTTTCATTGAAATGTCTACAAACCCAAAGGTGTGAACACCACGAATATTTTCCTTGATTTTGTATCTGGATTGTCTTATAACTATTTTCTAATGAAAAACAAAATCTTTGCCGGAGCTGTTTTTGAAAAAATCCATTTTTAATTTCAAACATTCAAAATATCCAGTTTTCTCGAAAACAAAGTGAGATATGGAAAAAGTGGAGGATGCAAAATTGTTTCTAGAAGCGAATTTCAACAAAAAACAGAACCTAATAATTTTTTATCTCACTTCGCTTTTTGAAAAATTGGATTTTTCGATTTCTTTATAAATTTCTTTTTTTCTTTCTTTGTTCTTGACATAATTATTTCAAGTAGAAAACCTAGGAATGTACTCATATCCATATGTTTTTTGACACTAAAAACGTTTTTTCATAAGCCGATAATATTTTTAAAATGAAAAAATATCTTCAGAGAATTCGTATGAAAATATTCATCTGTACTAATTTTTTCTCTGGCATAAAACAGTGAAAAACGAATGTTTACCACTTAAAATCGAAAAATCAAGTCTTTCAAAAAATCGCTGTAAGACTTTAAATTATTCAGGGGGTCTTGTAGTTGCAATTTTTCCAAGGGAGAATTGTTCATTCCTAATTTTTTTTCATATTTCGCTTCGTTTTTGAGAAAAAGTGAAAATTTCGATTCGTGAATATGTAAAAATTTTGAAATTTTTACCGCCACATTGGATCCACTATTTTGAGTTCGTAACTTTTGTCGTAAAAATCGAAAGTAGCGATCTTGAAAACCCTTCTGTACCAACTTTCAAGTACATATATAAAATACTGAAAATTTTTGCCGCTATTTCGAATTTGTGAGTTTTGACGTCAAAGTCGAAATGAGTGACCTTAAAAACCCCCTTTTACCTAGTTTTAGGCAAATCTGTAGAAGTTTGGAAATTTTTAGCTGCCATATTGGATCTGTCATTTTGAATTTGTGACTTTGGATGTAAGAATCGAAATTATCCATCTCAAAAACCCCCTTCTACAAAGTTTTAGGTAAATATGTTAAAATTTAAAATTCACGCCTTTATATTGGATCAACCATTTTGAATTTGTAACTTTCGAAGAAAAAATAAAAATGAGCGATCTTTAAAAAAAACCCCTACACCAGGCCAATATGTAAAAATTTTGAATTTTGATCCGCTCTATTGAATCCACTATTTTGGATTTGTAACTTTTGAGGCAAAAATTGAAATTAGCAATCTCAAAATGCCCCTCATACAAAGTTTCAGGCAAATATATGAAAATTAAAAAATTTCGACCACCATATTGGATCCACCATTTTTATTTTTTACTTTTGACGTTAAAGTCGAAAATAGTCATCTGAAGAGCCCCCTTGTACCAAGTTTCAGGAAAATCTGTAAAAATTTGGAAATTTTGGTCGCCATATTGGATCCGCAATTTTCAATTTGTAACGTTTGACGTAAATTTCGATGACAGCAATATTTAAGATCCACTTGTACCAAGTTTCAGGCAAATCTGTTAGAATTTTACAATTTTCGCTTGTATGTTGGAGCCGCCATTTTGAGTTTGTAACTTTTGATGTCAAGGTTTAAAAAAGACACATAAAAATTTTGGCTGCCATATTGAATCTGCCACTTCAAATTTGTAAAGTTTGACGTAAAAATCGATGCTAGCGATCTTGAAAATCCCCGGGTACCAAATTTTAGGCCAACACGTGGAAATTTTACAAGTTTGACAGTCACATTGGACCCTCCATTCTGAATTTGTAACTTTTGACGTAAAAACGAAATTAGCTATCTTAAAAAACCCCTTGTACCATGTTTTAAGAATATTTCTTGAAATTTAGAAATTCTGGGCGCTATTTTGGAATTGTATCTTTTGACGTCAAAGTCAAAATCAATGACCTTAAAAAACTCCTTTTACCAAATTTTGAGTAAATCCGTAAAAATTTGGAAATTTTTGGCCGCCATATTCGATCCACCACTTGAAATTTGTAACTTTTGACGTAAAAATCGAAACTATCGATCTTAAAAAGCCCCTTGCACCAAGTTTCAGGTGAATCTGTTAAAATTTTGAAATTCACGCCTTTATATTGGATCAGCCATTTTGAATTTATAATTTTCGACGAAAATGTCAAAATTATCGATCTTAAAAACCCCCTCGTACCAAGTTTTAGACCAATGTGCAAAAAAATTTAAACTTCATCCGCTATATGGGATCCGTTACTTTGAATTTGTAACTTTTGAGGTAAAAATCGAAATTAGCGATCGCAAAATCTCCCTTGTACCAACTTTTAGACAAATATGTAAAAAAAATTTTAATTCTGGCTGCCATATTGGATTCACCACTTTTAATCTGTAAAGTTTGACATAAAAATCGATGTTAGCGATTTCGAAAATCCCGTTGTCCTAATGTTTAGACAAATCTATAAAAGTTTAAAAATTTTTGCCGCTCTATTAGATTCGCCATTTTGAATTTGTAACATTTAACGCCAAAGTTGAAGTAAGCTACCTCAAACAAACAAAAAGTTACTTGTACCAAGTTTTAGGCAAATATGTGAAAATTTTAAATTTTCGACCACCATATTGGATCCACCATTTTGAAGTTGTAATTTTTAAGCTAAAAATGGAAATTGGCGATCTCAAAAGCCCCCTTGTATCAAGTTTTAGGCAAATCTATAAAAATTTGATAATTTTGTCTGCTATTTGGAATTTTTAACTTTTGACGTCGAAGTCGAAATCTGCGTCCTCGAAAATCTTGTTATAGCAAGTTTCATACAATTCCAACGAAATCTTGAATTTTGGCCACTTTCGGTGTCAGAGTCTACTGTTTAGTAAAAGAAATTCTTTCATTATGGATCATGTTACGAGATACTAAACAGAAGACTCCTGCCGATTTTTTTCACAATGCTGTCAATAGTTTCGATATTTTATCCCTTGGACACGAAAGTTTCCTGTCTGTAGAGAACTACCCATGTAGGCTTAAGAAGCGGTCGATTTATTAAAAAGAAAGGAGATATCTTTTGCTTTTATTAATGTCTCTCTTCAACTCTGAAATTCAATAAAATGAAATACATATTTAATCAAGTCTTTGACATTGAAAGATTCCTGAAATTAAAAAGACTCTCTTATCCTGAATTACACGAAAAAGACAGATAACTGGCTACACAAGCTAGGCGTGTTCTGAATTTGGTTCAGCTTTTTTTTGAAGAGGAAAAGGCAAGATATCCGTATGTCGAGGTATGGTACCTTGGTGTAGTGAACATTTTGCATTGTAGTACCAATCCTGTGTGCAGATATCCTGACTTAGTTTCCACAGAAATGTAGATTCCATTTCGCAGCGACGCGAAAATTGGAAAACGTGCTCACGATTCCATTGGGACGAACGAGAAATGGGAATGAAATGAAACGGAGCAAAAGCAGGTGAGGATTTAGCATTTCAAGTCTACTTTTTAATATGTCTCGATAATCCCTTTTAATATGGTAATGCAATTACCATGCTTCTCAAGAGAAATTACACTTGAAGCTTCTTGGATTTTGTAACGATGCACACTAGGGTGAGTGACACTGAAAACTGGCTACGATTCCAGATTTCGTCGGCATTGTATGAAACTCGGTATAACAGGCTTTTTGAGGCCGCTAACTTCGATTTTGAAATCAAAAGTTACAAATACAAAATGGCGGATCCAATATGGGGGCCAAGAACTTAAATCTTTTACATATTTGCCTAAAACTTGGAATAAGGGGGTTTTTGAGGTCGCTATTTTCGATTTTGATATCAAAAGCTACAAATTAAAAATGGCGGATCCAATGTGGCGGACGAAATGAAATTTTCTTACAGGCTTACTTGAAACTTGGTACAAGGGGGTTTCTGAGATCACAAACTTTGATCTTCACGCCAAAAGTTACAAATACAAAATTGCGGATCCAATATGGCGGCCAAAATTTTAAAATTTTTATATATTTGCCTAAAACTTGGAATAAGGGGGTTTTTGAGGTGACTATTTTCGATTTTGACATCAAAAGCTATAAATTAAAAATGGCGTATCCAATATGTCGGACGAAATGAATTTTTTTTTACAGATTTGCCTAAAACTTGGTACGAGGAGGTTTATAAGATCACTAACTTTGATTTTCACGTCAAAAGTTACAAATACAAAATTGCGGATCCAATATGGCGGCCAAAATAAAAATTTTTTTACATATCTGCTTGAAACTCAGAATAAGGGGGTTTTTGAGGTCGCTGTTTTCGATTTTGACGTCAAAAGTTACAAATTGAAAATAGCGGATCCAATATGGCGGTCGAAATAAAATTTTCTTACAGGCTTGCTTGAAACTTGGTACAAGGGGGTTTCTAAGATCATTAACTTTGATTTTCACGTCAAAAGTTACAAATAAATAATAGCGGATCTAATATAGAGGCCAAAATTTAAAAATTTTTACATATCTGCTAAAGGGGATTTTGAGGTCGCTAATTCCGATTTTGTCGTCAAAAATTTTTAAATTTTTACATATCTGCCTGAAACTTAGAATAAGGGGGTTTTTGAGGTCGCTGTTTTCGATTTTGACGTCAAAATCTACAATTTGAAAGTGGAGGATTCAATATGGCGGACGAAACACATTTTTTTACATGCTTGTCTAAAACTTGGTACAAGGAGGTTTCTAAGATCACTTTGATTTTCACGACGAAAGTTACAAATACATAATGGCGGATGCAATATGGCGGCCAGAATTTTAAGATTTCTACGAATCTGCCTATAATTTGAAATAAGGGGGTTTTTGAGGTCGCTAATTTCGATTTTGACGTCAAAAGCTACAAATTAAAATTGGTGGATCCAATATGGCGTGCGAAATAAAATTTTCTTACAGGCTTGCTCAAAACTTGGTACAAGGGGGTTTCTAAGATCATTAACTTTGATTTTCACGTCAAAAGTTACAAATAAATAATAACGGATCCAATATAGCGGCCAAAATTTTTAAATTTTCACATATCTGCTCAAGACTTAAAATAAGGAGGTTTTTCAGGTCGCTCATTTCGATTTTGACTTCAAAATTTACAAGTTCAAAATGGCGGATCCAATAGGGCAGACAAATAAAAAAATTACATGCTTGTCTAAAATCTAGTACAAGGGGGTTTTCAACGTCGCTAACTTCGATTTTCCCGTCAAAAGTTACAAATACAAAATGATGGAACCAATATGGCGGCCATATTGTTAATATTTTTACACATTCGCCTAGAAACTTGCAATAAGAGGGTTTTTGAGGTAGCTATATTCGATTTTGTCGTCGAAAGCTACAAAGTAAAAATGGCGTATCCAATATGGCGGACGAAATAAATTTTTTTACAGGCTTATCTAAAACTTGGTACAAGAAGGTTTCTAAGATCACTACCTTTGATTTTCACTTCAAAAGTTACAAATGAAAAAAAGCGGATCCAATATGTCAGCCAAAATTTTGAAATTTTTATATATCTGCCTAAAACTTGGAATAAGGGGGTTTTTGAGGTCGCTCATTTCGATTTTGACGTCAAAAGTTACAAATTAAAAATGTCGGATTCAATATGGCGAATGAAAAAAAATTTACAGGCTTGTCTAAAACTTG
The DNA here is from genome assembly GCA_032362435.1 of Melikaiella ostensackeni. Classification (NCBI taxonomy): domain Eukaryota; kingdom Metazoa; phylum Arthropoda; class Insecta; order Hymenoptera; family Cynipidae; genus Melikaiella; species Melikaiella ostensackeni. Next base: position 10,387,212 of record JAUMHM010000050.1, on the reverse strand, counting down.
GTACAAGGGGGTTTCTAAGATCACTTAACTTTAATTTTCACGACAAGAGTTACAAATACAAAGTAGCGGATACAATATGGCGGCCGAAATTATAAAATTTTCACGTATTTGTCTAAAACTCTGAATAAGGGGGTTTCTGAGGTTGCTAATTCCAAATTTGACGTAAAAAATTAAAAGTTAAAAATGGCAGATCCAATATAGCGGACAAAATGAAAAAAATACAGACTTGCCTAAGGCTTTGTACAACGGGGTTTTTAACATCACTAATTTCGATTTTTATGTCAAAAGTTACGAATAAAAAATGGCGGATCCAATATGGCGGACAAAATAGATAAAAAATCCAGACTTGTCTAAAACTTAGTATAAGGGGGTTTTTAACATCGCTAACTTCGATTTTCACTTCAAAAGTTACAAATACAAAACAAGGGATCCAATATGGCGGTCAAAATGAAAAAATTTACAGGCTTGTCTTAAACTTGGGACAGTGGGGTTTTTAGCATCGCTGACTTCGATTTTTACGTCAAAGGTTACAAATACGAAGTGGCGGATCCAATATCGCGGACAAAATTTTAAAATTTGTACGTATTTGTCTAAAATTTGAAATAAGGGGATCTTTGAGGTCGGTAATCTCAATTTTGATGTCGAAAATTACAAATTCAAAATGACAGAACCAATATGGCGGACAAAATGAAAAAATAAATACAGACTTGTCTAAGACCTATTACAAAAAGGTTTTTAACATCACTAATTTCAATTTTCACGTCAGAAGTTACAAATACAAAATGGCGGATCCAATATAGCGGCCAAAATTTTCAAATTGCCACATATTTACTTAAAACTTGCAATAAGTGGGTTTTGTAGGTCACTAATTTCGAATTTGACGTCAAAAGCTACAAGTTCAAAATGACGGATCCAATATGGCAGTCAAAATTTCCAAATTTTTACGTCAAAAGTTACAAATACAAAATCGCGGATCCAATACAGCAGCCGGAATTGAATAACTTCTGCATATTTACCTAAAACTTGTCACAAGGAGGCTCTTGAGGTCGCTTATTTCGACTTTTATGTCAAAAGTTACAAATTCAAAATAGAGGAAAAAATTTCAAAAATTTTAGAATTGCCTAAAACTTGGGACAAGGGGGTTTTTAACTTTCCTAACTTCGATTTTGACGTGGAAATTTACGAATACAAAATAGCAGATCCAATATGACGGCCGAAATTTCTAAATTTTTACAAATTTGCCAAATACTTGGTACAAGGGGATTTTCAAGATTCCTATTCTCGATTTTTACGTCAAAAGTCACAACTTTAAAATAGCGGATCCAATATGTCGGCCAAAATTTTTTTAATTTTGACATATTTTCCTAAAACTTGAAACAAGAGGGTTTTTGAGGTTGCTAATTTCAGTTTTGACGTCAAAGGTTACAAATTCAAAGAGGCGGATCCAATATCGCAAACATTTTTTAATTTTTACAGATTTGCCCAAAACTTGGTACAAGGGAGTTTTCGAGATCGCTAACTTTGATTTTCACGTCGAAAGCTACAAATTCAAAATCGCGAATCAAATTTTCGAGCTAAAATATAAAAACTTTTGCATATTTACTTGAAACCTGATACAGGGTGGGGGGTCCGAGGTCACTTTTTCGACTTTGACGTCAAAAACTACAAATTGAAAATGGCAGATCCAACAAGCAGCAAAAATTTCAAAATTTTTACAAATTTGCCTAAAACTTGGTTCAAGGGTTTTTTAAGTCGCTAATTCCGAATTTAACGTCAAAAATTACAAATTGAAAATAACGGATCCAATATAGTGGACGAAATTTCCAGATGCTTACTGGTTCACCTAAAGTTTGGTTAAATAAGGTTTTTGAGATCGCTGATTTAACATTTGACGTTAAAAGTTATTATTTCAAAAATTGGAGGATCCAGGATCTACTATGTGCAGTTTGCAGTCCAATATTGGAGCTCTCATTTCGGGTTGCTTGATTAATGTGAGTCCCCTAGTGTCTCACAATTCAAGCTGCTTTTTGGAATGAGTCCCCTGGCCACTCATTAATAATCTGCGTCCTCGTTAAACTCTTCTTCGTCGGTCAATTAGAGTCCGTCTAAGAGACATATATTATACGATACGATATTTATCACTTTTGTTCAATAAATATATTCACTATGTGTCATGAAATGGAGAGACTTGTTATCAGTAACTGGTATAACTTTCACACAATGCGTTTTCAGCACTAAATTCTGAAATATATACGAATGGAAGACGAGTGGGCTCGGTCACGGTTCCGTGAAAATGACTTCAACCTAAGGGTGTGAACACCAAGAATATTTCTCTTGATTTTGTATCTGAATGTTTCGCAACTATTTTTTGATAAAAAGCAAAATATTTTCCGGAATCGTCTTTAAAAAAAACGGTTTAAAAATTTTTTAAAAACGAAATTTATACTTTCTCTCGAAAACGAAGCGAGATATGAAAAAAATTCGAAACAGAAAAATTCTTTCTCGAAAAAATTACAAGAAGACCCACTTAATGATTTTTAGTCTCACTTCGTTTTTTTGAAAAACTTGATTTTTCGATATTGCGAGGTAGAAATTCGTTTTTTACTGTTTTATACCAGAGAAAAAATTAGAAAAGATGAATATTATTATTCGAATTGTCTGGAGATATTTTTTTTAATGTTATCCGATTAAAATAGGAAGTTTTTAATGGTAGAAAACATATGGATATGAGTACATTCCTAACTTTTGTACTTAAAATAATGATATCGGGAACAAGAAAAAAGAAAAGAAGAAATTTATAGTGAAAGCGAAAAATCAGGTTTTCCGAGAAAACTAAGAGGGATTTGAAATTTTCAAGAGCATTTCTTTGTTGTAATTCTTTCAAGGAACAATTTTGTACCCTAAACATTTTTCCATATCTCGCTTCGTTTTCGATAAAAACTAGAGATTTCGATTTCTTGAAATTAAACGTGGATTTTTTCAAAAAGGGCTGTGGCGCAGATTTCGTTTTTCATCAAGTGAGGTATGAAGTAAAAAGTGAGGGAACTCGAAACCAAGCTAGTATTCGTACTTCTTATCTACATCGTATTAATTTATGACTGCTTAAATGAGAAAAAAATTGTAACCCTTCGAATTCCTAATCTTATGAACAAGTTTTTTGAACCGATTTCTTAAAAAACTGAAATAAAAAATATATATATATTTCTTTAATTTATCGCGTTCTAGAATAAAACGGACTTGTTGAAGGTCATGAAATTTTGAAAAAAGTTGCTTCAGCTCATCTACATTATGAAAAAAAAGTCTTTCCCCAAAAACTTTAAAGTTGGTTTCGGCCACTTTTCGGTGTCTCTCAGCCCGCTGTGCGATGCTTTAAATACTACTTCGAATGTTTTAAAAGGAAGCTAGAATTCAGATTTATTTTTCATACAGGGTCAATCACAATCAAATATCAAGGTGGGACGAAAACACAAAATATTGAATATCAAAAATAATACTATAGTGTCAATCCATTACCAGCATATCAGAGTTGAAGGGGGGGAGGGGTAGCGATTTCGATGAAACTTAGTGAAACTTTAGTGTTGGTTGATTGAAATTTATGTTCAAAATTATTTGCCAGAATTTTCAAAATTCATGTAATTGTAGGATTTAGAATTTGAAGACCCGAATTTTTTGAGAACTCCATATCTCCTAAACCACTCATTTAATTTTAAAGATTTTCGCAGCTGTATCGTATAATTCATAGGTCTTTTCACAGTAATTCAAAAACAAAACAAAATAAGAAAATGGGCTAAAAAATCCACATAAAATTTTGAATCAATTTTCTGCTCATGAGCATATTCTTGATTTTTTTTTAATATTAATATTTTGAATCCTTATAATTTCCCGCGTCGATTCAAAACGAAAAATTAATGGATACTCTGTAACTCTGAACAAATGTCGATTCTTTCCTCTTTCTTCTATCTTTTTGTAAACAAAATCTTTACTGGTAACATCATTTAACAATGATTAGGAGGAAAAATTATTTCTTTCTGCTTTTGAAAATCCATACTTGGAATATATTTATATAATTACTTTATAATATTAACAAATGATATTAAATGATAAAAATTTCACATTAATAAACATAATTGGAAACGTCAATCGCGGAAAAATTCCTTCTATCTATGTATAACATTCA
>JAUMHM010000050.1:10372823-10382935 GCA_032362435.1 Melikaiella ostensackeni | reverse complement strand
AACCGTCAATCGCGGAAAAATTCCTTCTATCTATGTATAACATTCAGAATGTGTATTTATTTATACAATTTGTTTTTTAATGTTGATGAATAATACCGAATAACACACTTTCATGATCAGCTGCACTCTGTCGATAAAATCAAGTCATCTTATCGTCAAAATACTACTTTAAAAACAAACAGTCCATATAATGTTAACTATTTGATATTATAACTTTTTCAGAAGATATAACATTACTTATCAAACATTTTTTAGCTTCCACATACCCCTACGCATATTACTGAGCTGAGAAAAGTTATTCACAAAGAAATAGAAGAAAAAGGAAAGAATTGACATTTGTTCGCTGTTTGCATTGACATAACACTTTGAACAGCAACAATTCAAATCTCGCTTGTACATATCAATTTTTTATTTATTCTAAATCTTTCCGGCAACAAAATCTAAAATCGGTTAAGGATTGCGTTCTAAAAGTTTTTTAGAACTTTGTTTCTTTATTTCGCCCCACTGTGTCGGTTGAAATTTTTTTTGTCTTCAACTTGCATGAAAATGGCCTATATATGCTACTCCTAAAAAAGGCATTAAAATTCAGTCAGTAGTCTGGAAGGTATGAGGTTTTAAAAAAAGTTGAACCTCAAAATTCAAAATCCTGCAACCCCCTGAACGTTTGAAATTTTGAAAAACTGTTTTAACCATGAACTTCACTCCCCAAACACTAAAGTTCCATTGAGTTTCATCAAAATCGTTAGATCCCCAACAGCTCTGATGTTCTGGAAACGGATTGACCCAATACAGAAAATTTTGGTATTAGGACCCCACAAATTTATAATTAATTTTTAGTCATTTGTCGTGGTTTTGCATGTTATAAAAATTGTATGAAAAATCTTTATTATAATATACTGCTCTATAACATAGTCCTTATATGAAATTTAGAATCAAGTCTCAAATTCAGAAGAATTTGACTTAAAATCAGAAAAGCTTTGCTTAAATCTAAAAAAACGGAATTTAACGCTAAGAAAAAGGTTTTCTTTATATAAGATATTTTTTCAATTACATTTTTCCAGACAACCTTAAAAAATCTGTTGATCATATTTGCTGCTGGTAAATGCTGCTGGTAAGTGTAGCACTCTAAAAAACATTCGTATGGTCCTAAATTGATAGGATCACAGAAAAATTCTAATTATAAAGTAGTTATTATAATATTACTATTTACTTATTTGCATAAAGTGTGATAGTCTAGCATTATTAGTTATTGTAGGAGGATACACTTCCAACCATTTTTTTAAAAACGTATATAATCACCAATAATTCAAATACAATTTGATATAGTACGGAAACATCTTACCGATGAATGGTACCTGATTTCATGAATAATAAAAAAAATTATGATATTCGATGAGCTTCAACCGCTATTTTTTAAATATCCTTAAAATTGCAATTCTTTATTATTCATGGGAATACATTTTTTAAGATTATTTAATATGAACAAAATCGCTTATTATTATTATCTTCTTCAAGTTCAAGAATTCCGCACTTTTTATTTGTGCTGGAATGTCATTGACATATTAATGTAGAAATTTCAGAAATCAGTTTTGTATTTATCTAGTGAAAGTGGACACGAATGGACCCAAGTGTGCCCCAAGCAAGAATTAAATTAATCTTTTTTTTTGGGGGAAAGTAATCTTCTTAAATAATACTGCTCTCCATTTTGTTAATTTTTTATCCAAATTTAGATGAAGAAATAATTGTCACGATGGATGGGAGTATGAAATTCTACTCTTCTATAATCTTGGAGAAGTGAAAGGCGATCATCAAGAAGCGGATATTTAGAGAGCTATAAAGAAACGGAGTGATAAATTAATCAGGTGGAATTTGCATTTTGCAAAGGATTAAATAGCTACGTACTTCTGAAAAATCACACGATCCTTCAATTAATTTAAATTTTATGGGCTCAACTTTTCACACAACTTCACACGTTGTAAAGTCTTACAATTAATCACGTGTGCAGAAAGTTTACTTGTTTAATATTGATAATTAATATTTATTTCATTATTGACCTATCCGTTTTACATAACAGACACTTAAAATATATTTAGAAACTAAATTTAAATGCATATTTAACATGAATTAACATTTTATTTTATATATAAATTTTATGAATAAAGTTTAATAATATAAATAAAAAGTGACTTGAAACTTAAACAACTTAAATTTGGAATTTAATAGGATAAATGTCATTCATTTTTTTTCTAAGAAAAAAAAGTTAACAGGCGCTGCACTATTTCTAAAATTTTCAGCATTAGGGAAAACTATAATATGCAGTTTGAAGGTAAACAATTAATAAATCGCCTAAATTTGTAAATTATAAATAATTTATGGAAAACGGCTACTTTGAGTAAGAAAATATTATTTTAGCGTGAATTAGGGCCTATACATTCACAAGGTCTTATATAAATATTTCGAAACAATATACCAGTGCCTACTTCAATGAGATAGTTCCAAAAAACTTCTCTAAATTCCTTTCTTTTGGTGAAAAAAATACTGCTACGAGTTTTATATTATTTTTAAAGAGTACTCAGAGGTTGCGCTAGGCCGCTTTAGATCTTAAAATGAATTATCTTCGTTTATAATTTTTTTTAAATACAAATTCAAGACTAAAAAACTCTTTTACCCCTAAAAAATATTTGCTATTTACTAAAGAATAAGCCCTATATCTTATGAAACAAACAAAAAGAAATTTGTAGATATTATCAGGCTTAGATTATGAAAGTTGGTCATTCCATTACAATTAATGGCCTGAAATGGCCCCTCAACATTTTTTTTCCTGGAATAATATGCACAGGATTTCTTCTACAATATAAAGAAAATATACTCCATAAGCAATAAGTTTGGAATATTTATACCAGGTAACAGAAAAAAATCTTCAATTTCGAAATACACCAAAAATACACATTTTTTATAGTTTAAAAATTCCTATAGTACTTTGAAGTGTATTTTTACCTATCAATTTATATCAAGTCATCTTTTCAGCAATTAAAAATTCAATAAAAGCGATAAGAAAATCGATCAGCAAAACTAATAAAAAAGCAGAATTGCACCGAAATCGACCTCAGTTGACTAGCTTACATCTTTTTCATGTAAATGATAGGTAAAAATACATTTTAAGGTACTATAGGAATCTACAAACTATAAAAATGTGTATTTTTTGTGGATTTTGAAATTCAGGATTTTTTCTGTCACCCGGTAAAAGCATCTTAAATTTATTCCTTATGGAGTGTGTACTTTTTATATCATAGAAAAAAATCCTGTGAATATTATTCGAGGCAAAAAAACGTTTAGGGGCCATTTCAGACCATTCATTGTAATGAACTTACAATTTTCCGTATTCTAGGCCCGATAATATCTTCAAAATTTTTTGGTTTGTTTCATAAAACTTAGAGTTTATTCCTTAATAAAAAACAAATAACTTTCTAGAGGTGAAAAAGTTTTTATGCTTATATTTGTATTTAAAAAAAATTGAAAACAAAGAAAATTTATTTTCAGACCTGAAACGGTATAACGGAACTTCCAAATAACTCTTTAAAAATAGAAGAAAATTTATGGCAGTATTTTTACACCAAAAGGAAGAAATACGACTACAACTTCACCTTCGCCTCATGTTGCAAACTTCACACTCGTGGAATAGTGAACCACTCACACTCGTGACACAATATAGGGAAGAGTAGGATAAAACCTTATTACAGGTGAAACCGGGTACCCGCTATATCTCGTGATTCGTGCTGCCCCCTGGGTCTAGCTCGATAAATTTTGTGTACGTAGAGGCCGTGATCTTACTTCCGTGAACAGTGACCAGTTCGTGACCAGCAACGTGTGGACACTACGTTCCGTTATTTAGTGAATGTGGAGACCAAACCAGGTGCATTTTTATTATGCAAGAGTAATATATGATAACCGAATATAAGACACTATGATAATAAAAATAAAATAAATAAGGACTCCCTCTCAAGCAAAATGTTGGTTTCTGTCACATAGGAGAAAGAGTCCAGCAATGTCGAACAAAGCAAATCCGTGTGTGATCACTGCTAAATCCACCGTCAGTACAGACAGGACGCTCAATATAATAATGTTAACTATATTAAACCCTTTGTGAATAAATCTAAGATACTCAGCATACCACTTTTTATAATGTTTCATTTCAACAAATTCAATTTTTTTAAGTACAGTGTGTTTTTGAATCATTTTTAATGTACTCGGTCTTAGATCACCAGCCGGGCAAAACCAGATATTCCGGTTTTTTTTTTTAAATTTCTTTTATTGGAAAAAGTTTCTTCGGACATCTGAATTCAGTTTTTTGCAGTCAAAGTATCACAGAAGACTACTCATTTTTAATGAAAGCTTTTTAACTTTTCGCTTTTTCACACGAGGCCACCAGAGACAAAATACCCGGTTTTATTTCCCATTCAAATAGATCTCCATTTTTCAATGACTGATCGTTTGCACACTTCGAATTTAATGGTAATTGATTTATAGCATAAAATAATAAAATAGAAAGGGAAACGTAGCAATTATGTATATACTTTGATACAATATATAATTAAGTATAAACATTTTGAATAAAAGATTTTTAATAAAGATAACGTTTGATTGAAGATTATAGAATTTTGAAGTAACATGAGTTAAATTATAACTGAATGAATCAGTGACTTTCCGCTTTTCAATCTAATATCTTTAAATAATTCCGGTTTAGAGAGATAGCATATAATTATTTGATGTTGATAATTTTTTTAATACCACATTTCTCTATCAATCTAACATACATTTCCTAGAATTCCACGTAAGCATTCACGTGCACGATAAAGCCACTCTTGTACTATATTCACCATATTCACGTAAATCACACGCGAAGAAATCGATCCTCGCATAACATGATCCACTTTGGGACCCCGAGGGGTTCACGACGTAGACCGTAATTCAGAATCAACTTTCGACCTTGGAAACCGTTTCCTTGTCGTACTGGGGGTCGATTATGTACATAATTTCATATTTCCCATTCTACATTTCACTTTTCATTTCTCTCATGTCATTTTTTTTTGGTCAAATTCACGTCATATGTCGAAGCTAACTTTGAATGTGTTCTGAAATAATAAGACAACATTTCGACAGCAAAAAGAATGACACTGAAAAAATATGAAGTGAAACGTGATATGTGAAATCATACATAATCGACTCCCTGAACAGAGGGTATTATTTTTGAATCCATACTTCATTTCTAAAAGCTGGAAGCTTCCCTTACCGACCTGGAATGCTGCCATCGCGATCATAACATCTGTTTGACGTAAAGGTCACCTTCGCGTTGTGGCGCAGCAGTAAACAGGCCTTACGGAAAAATGTAGATGTCATGCTTCTTCATCAGGACGGCAGTATGGTGGTACGGATCCTTCTGCCTTATTTTTTTCAACATAGTAGCAGGTGCAAGTAATCTCGTTGTACACGTGGAATGAAAGGATGACTTGGATTGAAATCCATGTGAAATCTGAAATCCTGATGAAGAAACATAACATCTGCCGTTAGACGTATAAAAAGGTCACCTTCACGGTGTGGCGTAAAGGTAAGCAGGCCTTACGGCAGAATTTAGATATGCTCCTTCATCAGGACAGCAGTATGGTGGTACGAATCCTGCTGCCTCATTTCCCTGAACGTTGTAACAGGTGCAGGTGATTCGTTGTATTCGTGGAATGAATACAGGACGACTTGGACTAAAATCCATGTTGCTGACCTTAGTTGTGATGCCTAAGATCCGATATGCGCTTTAGTGATACTAGGCCAACATACCCGTCCATTCTTGCTTTCCCTTTCTTCGGCATCAGACGCAAGATATGCCTCCGGTGATGTTCCAGATTATACCCTGAGTGGGACTGCATTATCATCGGCTGGGAGACGAAAGTGTAAATGCGAGAAAAACCATTTCTTCCCAGGGTGCGAACCCTGCTTCATGTTATAATAAGGATTTCCTTCATTCTCCCCCTCCACGAAACCAATGATTGGTTTGGGGTAAACATAGACCTGCAAAGGCTGAGTTGAATAGTGAACTTGCTGATTCTTGCTCAATGATCAATTTATCATAGACAAGCCATAGAAAGGCACCGAAGCTGTACCGTTTGTCGAGTGCAAATTGTGGTTTTAGGGTTTCATTTTCTGCTGGTAGCTAAAGTACAGGGACTTTCTTCTGTGCGATTCTTTTCAGTGATACTAGAGAGTTTCACTTAGAGCAGAAACCTTGGAGAACCTCACAAGATACGTTAAACTCAGGTATGATACTAAGTCATCCTAAAGACGTCTTTAGAATGTGTCTCTATGTCTTGTGACTTGCCATATTTAAATCATCCTTTGGATCTCTTCATATCTTCAAAAAGTCCTCAGGACGTTCTAGAGACATCCGCCAAAAGAGGTCTATAGGACAACCTTAGAACTTGTGTGCCCACTCGACGGGCTAAACGAAATCAGATTGGTTCTACTATTATTTTAATCAACTCTATGCTCTGAGGAATGATCTTCTGAAATTCAACTTGACTGAATTTTTCTCGAGAGTGTTAAACATTTTGTTTCCATCCCCTGTTTGGGGATAAACAAATGACACGTACACAGTTTGTCTTCTGGTGTAAGGTTGCTACGTGTAAAGTTGTCCGGTTCTCAATTCCAATAATGAATCTTTCGTAAAAATTTTATCGAATTTTATTAAGTTATTCCTTCGAACGACTAGTGCATCACGGTAATATAAAATTCAAATGAGCTGAATGATGTAGACGAGTGAACATAAATTTTTTTCTGAGTATCTGTAAAAGGAGGAGAAGCTTATTTGGTGAATGGCCCCAATGCAAAGACTGATATTAGAGACGGTTTAACGACCTGAATAGAATCGATATATGATAACATTAATCGAGAAAATGGCTTCCAAACGACCCCAGCGGACTTTCTTTTTTCCCTGGTGCAGCTTTTTTCGACATTAATAATTCCTGATGAATCAGACGACTCTTACTTCCCTCGCGTTTTCTTCGGCAGGTATTTCCCTTCTTATGAACTTCCTTGGGCCTTGGAATGAGTATGCAGTCGAGTCGTCTGAGAAATCAAGAAGAATAGTGGGAAGAATATGATCGAGAGCTTTGAGAGGGAGGAGAGGAAAAGGGATGGAGATGGAGTCTGCAATCAAAGTCCAATGAAATTTATATCCGGGTGGCGTATTTGAACAGAGCCAGCAACTTAGCTTGAAATTTATGATAATTTCTTCCGCATCTACCAGTCCTATCAAGCGTAGTGCCCCCGACTGAAGAGCTTTTGAAATTAAGTTTCGTCTTCGTCTTACCTGCAAACCCTGCAACCTTGCAGCTAAGCTCGGCTAAGTTTGTCCGGATTGACTTAGGAGCTGCTTAAGTAAAATCGAGCATTCTGCACTCCGAAACACGAGCACAAAACTAGAACGTCAGTACTTGACACTGCTCGACATGAGAGCAATAGACGCTGCTGAAACCGAACATTGCATTAAGAACGGTTCGAATACGATTCAATCAGGAGCGATTAATTTAATCGATAAGTCTGCTTTTCCTTTGGAAACCTTTTCGAGTTTGTGACAAGGGATAAGCAATATGTAATTAAAAATATTTTGAACAACCATCGAAATTCTTAATGATTTGAGAAATTGAATATAAATATTCACGTAGTAGAAAAGAATATTAAAAAGGGATATTAGGTATGTGGTCACAAACTGGGCTTCTGTCTCAGAACATCTGCTAGACAAAACACAAAAACTTTAAAATAAAACACTCAAAAACCTTGAACACTTCCAAAAGAGATGCTGACCATGGAATTCTGAAAAATAACTGAGCTTCCAGATGTACATACTCTTCGGGATATTGAAAGAGCAAAAATGATATACTGAATGATAAATAGTCTTATAAAAACTGATTATCAATCTGAAATAGGGAACAATGTACATAATTGCATTACTAGGTTTGCTGTCGAATTAAGGAATAAATACCATAGAATTAGAACAGCGTAAAGATCACATATTAACTGTAGTATTACCTTTTTGAACAATCTTCCAAAAGAGATTAGAGAAATTTAGACGATTTATGAATTTTCACAAAACATGAAAGAGTATAATGTTAAAAAACAAAAATAACTGATAGAATTATGAAACCTGTTAGTGTGGAGAGAAAAATTGTACAATACATTGCATTGAACGCCTAGCTTGAACCAAGTTTCACTTAAAAAGGCTTGAGCATCTCGATGTATTTCTGATTATGTTTTGGAGATGCCCTCCGAGTATTCTAAGCCTGAAATGAGAAAAATCGTGTGGGTCCTTTTTGAAAAAAAGTTCATTTTTAATTTTTTTTAAATAAATTTTTTGGTATATTTTCACGAAACCCCGTGAAAAGAGGAACTGTATTTGCTAAAACTCTTCCATTTCCCATATTAAAATAAAATCTATGCGCTCAAGATCGTGCCATATCTTGACACCTTTGAAAATGCTGAAATCAAGTGAAAAAGTGGAGTTTTTTGGTAATTTCCTCATTTAAGAGCAATCAGCACTTCAAATAGTCACAACAGAAATTAAAGTTTATAAAATTATCTATAAATTAACAAAAATAACGCTCTATCTTGAATAGTTCACAAGATATGACCTTCAGAAGTCAGTTTTTAGATAAAAAAAATTTTTTTTTTCATTTTTTGTGAAATATCTCTTTTTATATGCATTATAGGTGAACGTTGTCTGTATTTCGATTAAAGTAGACTCAATTCCCAACAAGTCTGTAAAAAATGATGTTCTAGGGAAGTTCCCAGTTATGGTGTCCCAAATAAAACACTTTTTATAGAACATTGGTTTTTTTTCAACATCTTTTTTCCGATGAATCCCGCATCAAAATTTGTGAAACCTAAGTTCGCGCTAAATAATTTATATAGTTTTTGCTGAGAAGTTTGGGGTAAGATAAGTTTCTATTGATCATATAATTAACATAAATAACAATTGGCCGCAATCGGTCCTAAATCCAACAATTATTCAACAGTTGTAATAGCAAAGAGAAACTTTAGTAAGATAAAATATAGAAAAATTCATTGAAACGGCTAAACATAATACATTTATATTTACATTTTATGGTAGGATTCAACGAAGAAAAAATATTTCAAAAAAGCTTAATGTTCAATAAAAGTGTTTTTTTTTTGGCACGCTATAACTTCGAACTCAATAACGTTAGCACATCGTTTTTAATATGTGTTGGAAATTTAGTCTACTTTAATCGGAATCCAGACAACTTTCACCTAAAATGCATACGAAAACAAATATTTCAAAAAAAATAAAATTTTTCTACCTAAAAACTGACTCCTGAAGGTCATATCTCGTGAAATATTGAAGATAGAACGTTCTTTTCTTCACTCAATTTTGGCACTTTAACCCGATTAGGTTATCGCTTTCTTTGGCACCTTCTCAGGTTATCGTGGGTCGTTTCAGACCAAAGGCATGTTAGAACGCGCAATTATCGATTAAAAAATCTGGTAAAACTCCTGTACGCTCTTGAACACTTCTTCTTTAAGGGCACATCATAAAGATTGCAAAAAAATTTAAACAAATATTTTATTTTTAGTAATAAACGCACCCACCTGCCGAAAATGCAGACATTAACTAAAAAATTCATAACTTTTGAACAAATTGGGATATTTGAATTTTTCAAATAGCATTGTAAAGCTCAAAAAGCGTATATTGACAAAAAAATCACGAAGTCGATGAGACCAAAAGAGAAGCTTCAGTTTTTGGTGTCAATTAGCACTTTTTTGGAAAGAGGAAATTTGAAGTTTCAAGAAATAACTCGATATAGTTCGATGTATACAAATTTTCTTTTTGTACAATATTATGCATATTCATGAAGAAAAAACAACAATATTTTCAAGTCTTAAATTCTATCATCTTATAATTACAAACAGTCTCTGCGACATGTGTAATAAATAACTTGATATAGTTCGATGTATACAAATTGAATAATTTGGAAGTAAATGCCTTACCGTAGGTGGTTTGGCAATTGAATTTATAATCTATGTTACAGCTCGTTTTAGGATTATCGATT
>JAUMHM010000050.1:10357560-10372723 GCA_032362435.1 Melikaiella ostensackeni | reverse complement strand
CCTCCCTGCCGGTTTCGGCCGGACAAGAATCTGTGATCTAGCGATTTAGGAACCATATTGGTTTTAGACAAATTTGTTTTGCGACGGAACACAAATTTTGTTTTTGTAGAATATTATGCATATTCATGGAGAAAAAACAATATTTTCAAGTCTTAAATTCTATCATCTTATAATTACAAATAGTCTCTGCAACATGTGTAACGGTGTTCGTCGCAAACGGCCAATCTACACTTGACGCAACAGTGGATGTACGTTGCGCCATGCTATAAGAGATGAAAAATCAACATATGACTCAAAAAAAGAAAATCTTTCGAAAATACTCATAAATTTCATGAAGATTCAAAAATTTACCTTGACGCTCAAAACGATTTGCACCGAAGTTAAAGTTATTGTGGGTCATTTCAGACCCAACGTGAACTTGATCTACTCACTGCGAAGGCCGGGCTGTCACTGGGGAAACACAATTCGGCACAGAGGGCTCTCTAGTCCTAAAGTTTTTTTAGGGTGGAGATAGGTATCTCCGGGGTTCACGAATTTTGAGTAATGAGACAAAAGAAAAATGCCTTGGGTCTGAAACGACCCACGATAACCGAATCGGGTTAAAATGTGTCAAGATAGCATACGATGTTGCACACATAGATCTTATTTCAAAGTAGAAAATAAAAGAGGTTCAACAAATACAGTTCCTCTTTTCATTAGGTTTTACGAAAATATACCAAAAAATTTGCAAAAAAAATTAAAAATGGAGTTTTGTCAAAAAGGGCCCTAACGATTTTTTCTCATTTTAGGCTTAAATTACTCGAGAGTCTTCTCCAAAACATAATCAGAAAGAAATCAAGATGTGCCAGCCCTTTTATGTGAAAACTGGCTCAAGCTAGGCGTGCTTGGTTCATATTTCAGTGGATAAACGAAGACTATTGTATTATAGAGATAGGATTAGAACAAATAATGCCATATATGATGTTTACTGTGTGAACCAGTTATCAGGCATTGCCTGCTTATGATTGACACAATAAATTTAAAAAAAACAGTAATCATTAAAATTTTCAGTCTCTAAAATGGTTGGAATTAAATTCAGTTAAAGTTTTTTTATAGATTTAAGAAAGGTTTACCGGAGTTTCTGATTTTAAGTCAAAGTTTTCTGAATTAGGGCTGCACTCAATCTAAGTCAATTTTAAGGATTAAAAACTGCAAGCAGTTGTTTTTACTGTGTATGAGGAAAAAATGTTCAATTAATTCATGTTCTTAAAACTTTATACAATAAAAAAAAGATAATCTTTGTAATTTTTTGTTTTGTTTTGAAGTGCTTATATATCCGCGAATCTGAGGATCTTTCAACTATTATTATTGAGTAAATGCTAAAACGTTCAAAGTGAAAATAAATGCTTCAAGTTGTTATACTTCAAAATGAATTGCCTTTAAATTCAGTAAGATTGGTCCAAATTTAAGACCTCATTAATTCAGATGTTCTTTGGTTGTTGATAAGTGTAATAATTCAAGTTTGATGATTTTTTGTTGCACTGTACTGATCTATTTCAATGGATTTAAAATAGATCAGTAGTGCTGTGAAAATAACATCGAAATTGATGCTCATGACCACATTATCTGAATTTTAGAATTATGTATTGAGTTCAGTAAAATTTGACTTAAAATTAGATAAACTTGCTTGAGCTCAAACAAATTTTACAGAATTTGATGCCAACCATATTATAATGTAACAACCTCTAGTCTTATTTTATACTGTGTTATAGAAAATCCATTTGTGAATATTAATAAAGAATTTCAATCTGTGGATCTAGCTACAAGTCTTCTTAATACGCGAAGAGACTTTTGAAAATAAAAATTGATGGTGTACAAGAAGTTGAAACAGAAATTATGCTCTATCTACTAATCGTTACCGTAAATGAAAATTAATTGACATGATGTTGAATCATATAAGAAAATCAGTCAAACTTATCTACATGTAAAAGTACATGATATGGATGTTACTTACCATTTTTTTACTAGATTCTTATATTAATAATTTTTGTTTGATAGACCACCAATGCCTTATGGGAAAATTCAAAATATTGCTAAAAATTTCATCGTTTCTGCTTAAATAATACATATAGAATGAAAAAAATTGCGTAACAGGATATAGGTTTTTCTTTAAAATTAATTAATTAAACACAGAAATGAACTATTTTCAAAAAGGTTCCGAACAATTGTTCCAAGCAATTCTTCTATTTTAGCTTCTTTTTATCTCATACAACAACTAATTTCAAGCTGGTACGACGTATCATTTTTTACAAAATATTGACAGTTATTGTCATAAGCAAAAGTGAATTTTAATTACTTATTCTAACGGGAGAAGTAATAATAAATTGAAGAGTGGGATTAAGAAATTGGAAATGACTGGTACGTTAAAATATATAACAAGTTATTAGTTCAAAATCAGGCCATTAAAATAAATTATTCCAATTTATATGAAGAACAGAATAAAGCTATTATTTAATCTTTTGAAATATCTGAAAACCTTCTGTGTTTTCCTCAAAGTGCTACATAGACATTTTATTAATCTCCTGAATATTCTGGGTATTTTAGTGAATACAATATGCCGAAGATCCAAAACACACAATTTCTCAACGAAATTCAAATATTTCACCGCATACTATAGCTATCAAACAAATATGTTCTAACTGACACCGGGTTAATTGGATGCAAATATTATTCTCATTCTGATTCACTGTAAGCGCCAGTGAATATACATAACACTGTAACACAGTAATATCTGGAAACAATGGATCGATTTAGAGTGTATTATCAAGATTAATTATAGAGTCTATTGATTAGCGTGAAATCTAAAAAATGAATTACTTCCATTGGCTTCCAGAAATTCTTTAACAATTTCGACAATTTGCATAATTGAACGTAATTGGACATTTAATCTCGAAAGCAATCTGTAAAAAATTATAATAACTGTTTTGGAGAATGCAATTTTAATACTCGAGAGTGAAGGCAGCCTCAAAATTCTAGAAAAATACACCTCATCTAGTACGAAGGCTACCATCCGAGTGGAACCAAACCCATCGCTGCTTAACTTCGGTGATCGAACAATAATCCTTAAACAATTTCCCGCATCCCAGTGGACACATAAAACGCTGAAAAATATCTCTCAAATTGTGAAATGTATTTCTTCTACTAGAATTTTGAATATCAGACTGCACACCAGTGTGGCAATATAGAGTGGGCCCCCGCAAGGGGCCCGCATGGATCATTCTCAGGCCATGAGGGTCCCATGAGGGCAATCCAGGCGAGACTCATCAAGGAAACGACATGCTAATCCATAAGGATCCAACAGGGTCTTCTCTCATGGTAGCCCTTATGGTTGCCCTGGCGGGCCCCTCGCAGTTTCCTCAATGGTAAATTTTTAATTTTGAAAATACCTTTGACAATTCTCTTTTCATAATTTTTAAGCGTCTCTACTAAAAGAAAGTCAGGAATCGGCAGGAAAAAAATCAGGACTTCAGACGACTTCTGACGAGAATTTTTTTTTATTATTATTTTTAATTATTTTTTTATTTTTCATTTATAAACTAAAAACCCATAGTAGTGTCGTGGCAAAAGTCTGAATTAATCAATCACCATATTTGTAATGTCATAAAAATATTAACACATTTGACTCGGAAATTTTAACCAAGCGGGGCCCCCCGCGGTACCCTCGAGGATTTACCCTATTGATTGTCCACACGGCCCCTGACAGGGGCCAACATTCTCAAGAAGGCTAAACGAAGATTCTTCCACACGGGTACATGAAATTCCGCAATTACACAAGGCGAGCCGGATTACATTACACTCGAACTCCCATATAAGAACAGTTTCGGGAGTTGCTTCGTACTGGCCTTGGTCGTTAACCGGCTCCCTCGAAATGTAAACAGTCAGGGACGTGTGAACCATTTCCTGATATTAGGCAATCTCCGAACGTCAGTACCCGCGCACTGCGTCTTTGTCTATACGCTGCTGGTGTTTCACGCTTGGTTGAACACCGTCTCTCGCCCCGCGATCTGAGAAACTGCGTGGGCCAGCAGTTAGTCAGCAGTTCTAAGAAGGCGTAACCCAGATGGGCTTATATGGGAGTTTGAGTGTACTTCAGGTCCCCTAATCCAAATTTTTTTATATTTTATTTTTGAAAAAAATTAATAAATATGTTTTTATCGTGAAACTGTCAATTTACACTATTAAATTTATAATCTTCAGAATTCCAACGTATCAATATTTTTTATTGTTTTCATGTTAATGACTAATGAAATTTTCAATGTGGCCCTTTGAACACTCATTCTTTTAAATTTCAAGACAGGAAAATATAGTCGCTTTCAAACTACGGAAACTAGAATTGTTTTGCTTTGAATTTAAGGGGATTTATAATTTTACCTTTTTTATATTTGAATTTAAAAGGAAGAAAACTGAGAGCATCTCCTCGTCATCTCTAAAAACAATTAGTTTAGAAAATCGAAAAGTGTCCAATGCACACGTTTTAATATTTTACTCTACAAAGTGTGCCAAGCGACACATAACTTCAGTTACGGATTCTGCGTTGTAAATTCCCTATAGTAAACTTTATTGCAACTCTGTTACTTTCCCCATCACTTCCAAATTGAAAAAAAACATGCGGATATGCTTATTTTATATAAAAATTATAATAAACCGAATCCATTTCAAATTATGTTGGCCGGCGGGTGACACGTTTATAAATTAGTTTTTTCTTTTGCAAATTTTACTCTAAAAATCTTACTTTTTGAAACTTTCGAGATATTAAGGTTTTTCTTCTTTCAGTTAATCCAATTCTTGCACTTTGTCAAATCCCAAAAAAATTTAAAGATAATACAAAATGGTAAAGTGATTTCGATTTTTCGAAAAAGAGAAGAAAACAAATTTTTTCGAAAACCCCAACTTTTTTTCCCTACGATTTTAAGAAAGAATGGATACCAATATAGTCTACGTACCATGAATTTCAAATTTGGTATATTTTTCTTGGAAGAAAAAAATTATTTTTGACTTTCTTTCAAAACTTTGACCTTTTTGCAATTTTGGCGATTTTAATGCTTTTCTTGTTCCAGTTTATTAAGTTTTTCACACTTTCAAAACCGGTGAGGAAAGCAAAGAAAGAATAACAAATAGTGGAGCTCTTTCAATTTTTTTTCAAAGTAAAACAAAATTTTCGCGAAACAGTTAACTTTTTTCGCTGAAATTTTCAGGATTGATGGGGTATATATAGTCAAATTACCATAAATTTTAAACATGAGCTTATTTGTATTTCGAGAGAAACAAAATTTTATGTTTCCTTATTCTTCTCGAATTTATTGTAATTTACTATTATTTTTTACTTCAAATTAAAGAAATAAGATTTTATTGAACATAACGATATAATGCGGGAAAAACTACAAAACTGGTAACTTTTTCTTTGAGCTTCTTTTTGGCATCTCGATTTTTGCATTTTTAGATTTCTTCTTCTTTTTTTATCTTTCAACTTTTGCCATGGATGATCTGCTGTCTAAAATCTCAAAAACTGCAAAAAGGACAAAGTTTTGGAAAAAAAAAATCAAAAATAATTTTTTTATAACACATGCATGATTTCAGCCCTTTTTAATGCCTATGAAGCGGATCTAAAGTTCTACTATTCAGTTCTTAGGGAGAAAAAAGTGACTTCCGCGGTGAATGGTTGAGAATTATCAAGCAATCAGTTGATTGCGTTGACAAATTGTTTGACTGATTGGACCAACCCGAAGCGATAAATTATCATAAATTACCGAAAAATGATCATAATGTGTCATAATTTACCATAAATTATTATAAAATACCGAAAAATTCCCAAAAATTTTGAAAATTTTTGGATACTCTGAATTTCGGTAAATTTCTCCAATTTTAAGTTTTCAAAATCCTTCAAAATTTTCAAACTTTGCAAGAATTTCAAAATCTTCAAAAATTTCAAAATTTTGTATCTTCTTAGTACTTGTCTTCGGCTCATACTGAAAAATACAATCATCGTCTATATTAGTACCTATTATTAATACCATATATTAGTACCTATTTTCAGTACCATTTTTAATTATTTTTAATTTTTTGAGGAGTGTAAAAGACTGTAGAAAATTGGATAAAGCGAAATAAGAAAAACCTTAATATCTCGAAAATTGCATGATTGGCACGGTTTTAAAAGTGAAATTTTAAATGCCACCCGCGGGCTTGCATGATTTGAAATGGATTCGGTTCATAACCAAAAACATATATGGCGTAATAAATAATTTTTCATAAAACATGCATGATTTCAGCTCTTTTCAATGCCTATGAAATGGGCCTAGAGTTCTACTCTTCAATTCAAAGGGGGAGAGGAACATACACCATTTAAAATAGATTGTCATAATTTACTGTAAATTTCCATAATTTATCATAAATTACTCTAAATTGCCACAAATTTTGGATACTCTAATTTTCGGTAAGCTTCTCAAATTTTCAAAATGTTAATTCCAAAAAATAATTTTTTTTATTCGTCATAAAAAATATCGTATGCGTCAAGGGGGATGGGACTTTTTGCGACTCGTGTAATTTTTCAGCACTCGTCAAAAAAGTCCCTCTTTTCCCCCTTGGCGCCTAATGAACGCCTAATGTACCGGTGTTGTAATTTTGCATTTCACTCGCTTCAGCCCGTCTAGCGGATGAGTGACCCTCCATTTAAGTAAGATGAGAATAGTACCTTGTTATTCTAGTGCGTAACGCACTCGACTTACACCTTAGCGGTGAGGGTTCGATTCTCCGTGCCTGCGAATTTCGATTTTTTTTCAAACTTTCTTCCGTAACATTACATTACATGCATAACAATATTACAATACATGTATCGCAATATTAAAACACATACATTTAATGTAAAGTTCCCACGGAAATTTTCAACAGTGTACTATTAATTAACTTCTCATGCAATGTAAATTCATTCATGGAAATAATTTTTAATTTTCAAGCAAGAATATTCCGCGTAATAACAAGACTGCAATGGGGATAAAGGCATAAACGGTTCCTGGTTATGGTGTGTCAGACTTGAGCGGAACAAGAGTCCGACGAACAACGAAATATTCATCAGGGCAAATGAACCAAGTGATAAAACAAAACTAAGGAGTCTGCATCTGCATATACAGAGCGTATTATTACAGACACACTCGCATTCATTTCCCGGCATTACAATTGCAAATAGAATAAGCAGGAGGACATAAATATTAATGAAGGTCTGTTTCCTCTCCAAGGTCTATGCTTGGTTCCTTCTCCGACTTGCATCCACGATCCACGAGAAAAGAGAAATCTTTCACGACGCTGACCTTACGCGCTTCCACCTGGGTCATTCCAGAATAGATCGTCTAAACGTCGTTGTGACTTGATTTCAACAAAATTTCGTATTGAGGTATGATGTTTCTAATTGTTCTCAAAGTCGAATTTCACTATTGATAAACGCTAATATTTGATTCTGTTTGTAAAAATGATTTTTAAATAGTGGTATGCACTGAGAAAACGGCGGGTGTGCTGCATCACGAAATTCTGTGATTTTAGACGAAAGTATATAATAATTTGTATCAGACTGAAATTATATTATCATTTACGAATTTAAGTCTCATGTGCTCACAATATATTGTCATTTGAAAACTAATTTTACTCAATCACATTCGATTTTGTTGAAGTTGTTTTCGTTTTGCGTCTGAGACATTTATAAATAATTAAGAATTCCCCAGATGTGGAATGACATCCTTCAGACCGAAAAAGACCTCAATAGTGTTAAGAAGATCATTTATTAGATGAATTTCTACTATGACGTTTCGAGACGTAATATGCTCTTCTTATCAGGAACATTAACAAAATTAGTCAATTTTATGAATCCATTGTACAAAGAGGTTTATATTAGAATCATCCTCTCTTATTTCTCTTCTCGAATAAAGTATGTGATAGAATGGAAGTTAATATTGGAACATGTCGAGAAGTGGTTTTATTCGATGGTTACTTTCTAGAAAACAAAACACATTATATATTGTGTAACTAATTATGAAGAATTAAAATTAGATCAAAAATGGAGTCAGAACATACGTTCTACTCCATTTTAAGGTTTAACATCGGTAGAGACCTATCGCTTTAACCTCTCTCTCGATGTTAAACCTCGAAATGGAGCAGAACGTATGATCTGACTTCATTCTTAACTTGATTTCAATTCTTTATAATTAGTTACACAATATATACCGATACAGTATATACACAATATATCCACACAAAACACATTACATATTGTGTAAGTAATTATAAAGAATTAAAATTGAATTGAGAAGGAGGTCAGAACATATGTTCTGCTCCATTTAAAGGTGTAGCATCGAGAGAGACCTCTCTCTTTAACCTCTCTCTCGATGGTAAACCTCCAAATAGAGCAGAACATATGTTCTCACTCCATTCTTAATTCAGTTTTAATTCTCCATAACTAGTTACGCAATAAGGTAAGTGTACCAGTTTGTGGCCCTGTACCAGTTTGTGGCCCCTTTGACATATTTTTATCAATTAAAGCGACCGGTAATAAAAATGATGCAATATTCAATACCTATAGCATTTTTATACAATGAGAAACCGAAATAATTAAATTTTTGATATAAAAAAAGGGTATTTTCAAATTAACCAGCGAGTTTTTATTCGACTGTTACCGACAGCGCACTCATCGCTACAAAATTGGCTCGATCTCACTACGCATTGCTGTGACAGTTGAGTTACACTTATTTGTTTAAATGCTAAAAAATATGAAAAAAATAGGAAATTAAGTGCATTAGAAGTGAAGATAGTTCATATTTTGCATCTACATTATTCAGAATAATGATAAATGTACATATTTTTATGAAATCTGATTGAATACAAACTGGTACATAAAAAAGACGCGTGCACCTATTTGTATTTCTCTGTATCTGAACATTGATTTCACAACATTTTGTCGTTTTTGGTAGATTGTCTAAGGTAAAATCACCAATAGCCGAACCTATTAGACGAAGTGGTTTGATTTTTGCTATTTATTCTCAATAACGAAACACGAAATCAATAATTCTACCAGTAATATACAAGTACTAATAACCGAACGAGAAAATATTATATTTCAATTATTATTTATGTGATCATTAAGTAAGTAGTTTAGGTATAAATCATATGAATAGACAACAAGAAGAACGTTTTCAGGAACTGAAATCAATAGAATACTCACCACATCTCTTGGAAAACATTGAAAAATTTGCGCTTGATCTTGTAAACAAACTTACATTCGGGAACTAGCGCAAAAACAAAAACCGACCGATGACACTTCGAAGCACGTTCGGGTATTAGGCAGATCGAATATTTCTTGTGCTAATAACCCAATTTCAAATATTTCACAGAAAATATTGTTTTTTTCGTTTTGAAAAGTGACATTACACGTATTGAAGATTAAAATTTAGTTCTGCATGCATTAAAATGTCAAAAAAAGGTAAATAAAAATGATCTTGGCTTAACAAAGGCGACGCGTTTCTTAGGTTTTTGAGAAGATTTCGCTTCATTTTGATCGATCTCATGCATCAGTAAAGAAATATTTTTTTTCCTGGCTACGTTTTTACTTCTTTTGGGAAAATTTCTTTCCCGTAAAAAATTTAGCTTTCATCGTTTGTATGCGATACATTACAATAGCAGATATGTTTGAGAAAATCCTTAATTTTGAGCGAAATGCATGGCTCTGTTCGGCTATTGGTGACCGTTCGGCTATTGGTGCTTTCACCTTACTATGGTTTACATTTTATCGATAATTTGCTGGGCTTCTGGATCTTTCCTACTTATCTAACCTCGAAAATATTTGACTATATCACGATGTCTATAATTTAAACTTTGCTTAATCGTCAAAAAATCGGAAATGTGTTAAAAATTCACAAAAATTCGTACAGATTGTTTCGATTTTTATGAATATTCATGTTTTTACAACAAATTATTGAAAAATGTAGTTGCGAAGAAAAATTCAAGAGTATAGTCTTGGGCTGCAAAGTAGAGTATTGGGGCCACAAACTGGTGCAACGACACGGTTCACGAAAAAAATCCAAATTTAATATAGAAATTACTTTTGATCACAAATAAGAATGATTCGAAAACAAAAATCCATCAGAAATGCTATAAAATTTATTAATAATGTCTAGCTCGCGTTAAAATCCGTTTATTCACTATTGAAATTCATATATGAATGTATGCAATTCTCTCAGCTTTGAATAAAAATTATCAATATTAGAGACATATTTTTTATTAAAATTTGGATCTCATTATTTTTACATAATAATGACACAGAAATATCAAGTTGAAAACCTCAAAGCGTGACATTTCGAATCAATATCTTGTAACTACTGTTAGTACTAAAATTAGTTCCTGAATGAAAATATATTGCTACCGCATGAAACATAAATTCGTAAATGATCATATAATTTTAGTCTGATTCAAATTATTCATGTTTTCTGTGAAAATAACACAATTTTATGATGCAGCACACCTGTCATTTTCTCAGTGCGTACCACTAATTAAAAATCATTTCTACAAACGGACTCAAGTACTAACGCTTATAAATAGTGAAATTCGACTCAAGAAATACCAGGAACATTATATCTCGCCGTAAAATTTTTTTGAATTCACGTCTCAACGACATCTAGACGATCTATTCCGGAATGACCCACATATGAATCTTCCGCTCAGAGTCACGTGACGTGAAAGCGGGAGAAACGACCAATGCTTGGACCCGATTGTTTGAATTTCGCCAAATCAGGTGCTTCCGAAGATGAAAGTAAAAATTACAAGATCGCTGTTCATCTTTCTTCCATCGGAAGAGTATCCCTCTGAATCTCTCATATCAGTTTGACGGTGAACATAGAATCGCGAAGTAACGCCGGATTCGCGCCTAACACACGTGTCTTACTTTACTCATGTACCATTCAATTTTTTAGTCTGTGAATTCTTGTAGGAAAGCTTTGAGATTTATTGTCCAACGGAAAGTGCCATAAAATATTCATAACTTTTGTGAAAATGGGAATACTCAACGTAAGTAAAATATGAATCTACAATTTTGAAGATGGGATTAAAGTTCAGTCATCTCGTACGAAAAAAGGTCGGTAATTCTTCCGTATCGCGGCTTTTTCGAAAAATGGAGGGGGATTTTGAAAATGGCCTAAAATGGGCTATTTTTGAGGAAACTATTAAAAAAAAGAGGAGGAGGCTTTTTTAATCACTTTTTTATCACTTTTCAGTGTGACCCCTTTCCAGCTCTAAACCCGTGTTTAGAGCTGGAAAGGGGTCACATTTTGAAAGCAATATATTAATTTAGGGAGATTTCGAAAAAAAATTTCTAACACTTCCGATCGATTCTGAACAGTGACTGTCAGTCTCACGAAGGTTGAAAAAAAGTGATTAAAAAAGTGATGAAAAAAGGCCTCCCCCTCATTTTTTTATAATTTTTCCAAAAATAGCCCATCTTGGGCCATTTGCAAAAATCCCCTCTCCCCCATTTTTCAAAAAAGCCGCGATACGGAAGCATTACCAAAAGGTTTTTTTTACCGTTTTAGTAAGTAGAGCGCATTTTTTGCTAAAACGGTTTCTTGAAGGGTCCTGATGAACATTCGAACTTTGATAGGAACGACTACGATACATCCCCGAAATATTTTTGAAAAAAGTTTCATTCTGAAGTTTATGCATGTACTTCGAAGCCTGTTGATTTTACAAAATATGTTCTGTATATTAATTGAAGTAGACGCAATTTCAAGCAATTTCAAAGAATGAACAATAACATAGCCCCATTGTGTCATAAGTTATGACATCCCAAAGTTGACCACTTTTGATCTAGTTTTGAGGGCAAATTACTTGTATTGGTTTTTTTCAAAGTCCTTCGTTTTTGAGCAAAGCTACGTTAATGATACCAGAAAAGAATTGTAGCTCAGGAAATTATGCGTAAGCCTAAAAAAACTTCAATCTCCTGGCCTTCATAGGTCAAGAGTTATGAACTTTCAAAAAATTTTCTTGCAAAGCAATTTTCAAATTTTTACGATAAACTCAATCTCCTCATAGTAAGTAACTTATCAATCAAACTTTCAAATGATTATTCAATAAAATAAATTATTCACTTATTCATTGCATAATGACGTAATTGATTTGTTTATTTATTTTCTATTATCAACAATTAACAATCATTGTTTCGTCTGCAATGATTAGTTTCTCACTTTTCGGCACTTTAAGTATAAAATACTAAAATGTTGTTAAGATGATCATTCCGATAACATTGTTCATAAATTATGAATAAACATTGTAAAAACAGTTAACCCATAACGTTTTTCCTTCATTTACTCTCGTCAACAGATATTCTGGAAGTAATTTTTACACAGAAACTACATAAAATATGCACCAAATTGATAGCCTGAAGAGTTTCATTTAAACACTGGTTTAGCATTTAATTGTTTTTTTAACGCAAAATTGAAAAGGTATGTTTTTGTACTGAATTACAGATACTCATTGTTTCACTGTCATTGTTTTTTTAATAATTACTCGAAATAGCGTCTTCTTTAATTAGTATCTAGAACTTTTTTTCGTAAAATTAACACGTTTCAAAGTACAGATAGAAACTTCAGAATTCGATTTTTCAGCCTCTTTCCTCGAAAAAAATCGGATTACTTCAAAGGTTCATAATTCAACACTTGTTCGAAGTAGCAGATTTGAGGAGTAAGCAGCCATAAATGCTTAAGTCTATTTTTTTCAATTGAGATTAGCATAAATTTTATATATTTAGGTCCTCTGGAATCCATCTGTCACAGTTGCATTTAGAAGAAATAACATTTTCATCATTAATTTCCACTATTGAAACATTTTACTTTGCCAAATTATCATAAGTCCAGTTTATATTTTAGAATTATTTTTACTCGAAAAAATGACCAAAACGTTACAAGTCCTCTTCTGTGAGTGACCATAATTAACCAAAACGGAATAAGTACAAAGCTACCTTTTTCAATGTTTGATATTTATATAAATTTTCTCACGCATTTTCAATATATTTTCGTTTGTTGAGTAAAATTAATTATAAAAAACTAAATGGGACACTCAAACTTCACCAAAAGTTGGTAAGTCCACCATAGTTTATCAAAACATCATAAGTGGATATTTCAATGATTAACTAGTCTGAAATAAAGCAGCATAACATCTATTTTCAAATTGGATTTTCATTTTGAAAAGAAACTTAACGTAATAACGTTTTCCCAATTTAATTACTTATAGTGGTTTCGGAGATGCAGCAATTGTCTGAATTTCTCGAGAAAACCCAAAGTGAACTTATGCATTTATGGCCGCTTACTCTTCATTTCAGCTCAATCCATTAAAATCAAGTAATTTTTTCTCCTGACTAAATCTATTTCAAGTGGGGCATGATTTTGTGAAAAGGAGAAGTTAGGTTGTCAGTTTGGATTGTTCTCGGAAATAAAAATAAAGGTATTTCCTGATTTTGGGAAAAAAATTTTTTTCACAAGATCCTTATTTCTTTTAATGTCTTGAATCAAATTATCATTAAACTGATCAGTTTCGATTTCAAACTTTTGTTTCTAACATGAAATATTAAAATTAAATATATTTAACTACTAGCATTATAAATACCCTATCTCTTAAATATTTGCCCGCTTTCAACGAAAATAAATGTGTATATCAAGGAAATACAATTTTTAACTTTTCCAAAAATATTCCAATATATCCATTATCTAACTCAATTTACGACTTGAATTAAAATCAATCTTTTTTTCACTTAATCAAAAATCACTGAAGGATTTATTGTCAAACCTGTATAGATATACAAATTTCTCACACTTTACAAAATTTATTTTTGGATTTGATACGGAATATTTGAAATGCAATCTGTTTTTTAACTCTATGTATTAACTATATAATGTTTCATTATATTTGAGCTACCTCAACCGTATCCATTATTTATTTATTTATTAGTATTTCGTAGGAAGAAACTCGTCAAATTACTTTCCATAATTTTTTTGGAAACGTTTTACAAGTCTTAAGAAGCTACCGTTTAACGTGTATGCTATACACTCATATAATTACGTCACTGATGTGTTAGAAATCTGTCCATATATTCGATAGCTCCTACCTGAGGAAGAATTATGCGGCATTCGGCCATAATCAAAATTAAGAATTTCAAAAATCCTTCAAAAATATATCCAGAGCAGGTAAAAATATTTAAAAATGTGAGAAATATGACTGTTATCACGATTTATGGTATTTATATGGATTTGTGGTATTATAAATTGATACAGAGCGTTACTGGACATTTTATGAGAAATACTATGCAAAAATAGTGATAATAATTACTTTCTTTTGGAATCAACGTTGATAAAACGTTTTTTATTTAAAATAAAATCTTCATAGAGAAATGGTTTCATTTAGGGATGTTTCTTTTGTTAGAGTCCATCAATAAGAGGTGGTTCGTTAATAGGTCAATCGATGCGTCTTAAGTACGCGAACAAATACATTATAATCAGTACTTTTGTATTTCTCATATCAAAAAAATTTGCCTTCTATAAACAAGACAGACAATTTTCTTTTAAATTGAAAAACGTTATTGGTAGATCATGGAAGGTCCGTGAATAGGTCAATCGATGCATCTCGAAATCTCAAACAAATACATCAGATATATTACTGTCTTATTTCCAGTTCCAAAAAAATGTTCCTTTATAAAAAAGCCAAAAATTTTTTTTTTTCAATAACTTTGAAACGTTATTGGTAGATCACGGAAGGTCTTCAAAGGTTCGTGAATAGGTCAGTCGATGCGTCTCAGAGTCGCGAACAAACACATCAGAAACAGTACTGTCATATTCCCAATATCAAAAAAGGTTTTTTCAAATAAACAAGATGAACAATATATTTTTAAATTCACAAATCGATATTGCTGGATCATAAGAGGTCATGCAAGGGTTCATCAATAGGTCATTCGACGCGTCTCGAAAACGCGAACAAATATATCAGATACAGTACTGTTGTATTCCTAATATCAAAAATGTTTTTCCCATATACACAGAATAAACCATTTTCCTAAAACTTCATAAATCGGTACTAGTAGGTGATTAAAGGTTCAAAAAGAGGTCGA
>JAUMHM010000050.1:10324217-10335416 GCA_032362435.1 Melikaiella ostensackeni | reverse complement strand
AAAATGAAAAATTACTGCCATCAATTTGTTCTAGCAAACGTCTTTTTTCATATAATTTGACCTGGTCTAGGATATAGTAACAAAATGACAAAGTTTTCAAAATGCAAAGAAATAATAAAAATCATTGTTCTGTTTGAGAGAAAAAAATTTTCTAAAAAGGAATTATAATTTAGTCTGATACATCACATGAAGAACTTCAATTTTCACGCCATACTTTATTTTACTTAGAAAATTTCTGCTGACACTCAGTTACGCCTAGGTGTTTTTCATGAGTATTGTGAAATATTTAAAACCCCTCCGCAGACCAGGCGAATGTTAGTGAATTCTAAAACTCTTTGAATATAATCGAATTTTCTTCAATATTGTAGAATGTCCTCGAAACTTCTATTGTATATACTGAACTCCGCTGAACTCACGGGCCTCTCTCACGGTCTCGTGGACCCCCTCATCAACGAATGCGAGCCGGTGTCAATGGAGAGTTGAGTATCTAATGTTTTGAAGTATTTTCTACTTTTATAGAATATTCTGGAATGTTTGGAAACTTTCTAGAATTTTACGGACTATTCTACATTATTTTAGAATCATGCCATATTCTAGAGATTTTTTATCTTTTCTGGAATTTATTCATATATTTTAGATTATTCTGGAATTTACATTGCAAAATAATTTAGTGCATGGGGCGTCCCATGTCAAAGGCAAGACTCAAGTCATCGATTTCGCTTATGTTTGGTTATTTTGTAATGTATTGGGTACTAAAGATTGGTGCTAAACGATTTTTCCAAATTCTTAATTTTTCAAGTTATTAGCAATTGAAAATTTAGAAACCCTTTTAGAAAGATTTTATATCTATGTATTTATTGATTTTACAAAAAAAATGAGCTTTCACATATTTACGCCAAAAAGATTGAATTTTATGAAAATGAACAAAATATTGACAAATTATAAATTTTGAATTGCATATTTGAAAAACAATTTTTCATTGATGTTTTTTAGCCTGAAGAATATCATTTTCTATCATTTTTTTAATGATAATATTTAACGCCTTCTTAAATTGACGTTAAAACATAAAAGTTGCTTTTTGTTATTTTCGAGAAAAAAATTTTCTGCTTCTAACACTGGCCGCGCCTTGACAAGGAGAGAACTACTCTCATGGATCACTGATTTTGATAATACTCAAATAGGTAAGAAAACATCGAAATCTGTTAGATTAATATTTTTTAAGTGCCTTTGGGCAATTGTTTATGAGATATTAGTAATAAAGAAATTTGATAAATAAATGCAAAATTTGGCCATTTTTGATTCTGTAAGCATTATTCTTTCACGTCAAATTATTGCTAGATACATTTTGTATAGTTTCTTGCCAAATTGAATTAACACCGAATAGTACCTGCTATTTTTCTGAACAATTTTTATGAACAAATGCATAAGTTAGTCATTCTTCTTCATAAAAGTATAGTTTTGTTTGGGATAAATGTATTAACAAACTCCTCGTGGGTAATTATTAATCAAATTAAACCAGCATTCAACAACATTTCTAATTTTTATGAATATTCATCATAAAAAATGCAAAACTTAGCCCTTTTTCAACCTGAAAACACTAGTTCTCCACAAAAAAGTAACTAGGCGCGTTATATAGTTCTTCTTCAACCTGAAAGGACCTATTCTTCACATAAAAGTATTATCAGGCACGTTCCGCATTACATTCAGTTACATTGACCAAGTATTTAACCGTGGGTCAAATGAGCAGGACCCTCTGCGGGGGCCCTTGTGGATTTTCTCCTCCATGGATTATCTACAGGGGCCCCTGACAGGGACCGAAATTCCGGAGAGGGCTAAACGGTGCTTTTTCCGCACGGTTCCAAGCCAATGATATTGTGTTGTCTAGTTATTTTCAGCTGAAAACACCTAATGCCTGGACTATTATTGGAATGTTGTAAAATGTTTCATAATAATAATTTGATAGATTATTCTAGAATATTCTAAAAATTCCGTTACCGATCTACAAAATTCTGAAACATTCTACAAACTTTTGGACTATCCAACAATATTCTAAAATGTTCTGGAGTATTCAGGAATGTTCTAAAATATTCTGTCATTTTAAGATTACTCTGGAACTCTGAATTATTACAGAAAATTTTCGGATTTGGGGATTTAAACATGCTATGCGACACTGTCGGCCCCTACGTGAACTAACCAATATGGCCGTGGATGACATATTGAATACGCTTAAAACATCACGAAAACCAGAAGAAACATAGCTTTGAACTGTAATGATCGTCTAACTGAATAAATAAGTGCTGTAATAAGTAACTCTGATGAGTAAAATACTTCCGAACTGATAATTATTTGCTCCAATAATGGAATTTGCACGTCAGTATCGAAAATCGAAAAGTTTCGGAGGTTCCTGCGTCAGTGGTTGTGACTCTAAACAGAATTAAAACCTAAATTTCAGTTTTCATAGAGTGTTAAAGTTTGGAAGTGTTAAAATGAAAAGGCGTAACTTATTTGGAAAAATTGAAGTTGTAGATAAACACAATGAGTGGTTAAAAAATTTAAATGTGAAAGATTATAACGTCAAGAATTTTCTTGTTTGCTCCTTGCATTTCAATGAAAATGATTATTGGAGTAATGATTACTGAAATGGTTTTAAAGTGAAGGCAGATTTCAAGGCACAATGAATATATTTCAACTATTTCGCGAGTTTTTATGGTAGCTCTGCACATTACAATCATACCAGAATTAAGAATTTTCTCGCCGTCTATCATATTTCTAGATGCAGGTGTAGCTGTTGCGTAACTACATAAACTATCCAAGTCTAAACCTACCATTTCCTAAACTTAAAGACACTTTTTGATTAAATTATTGCTACTATTCCATATTATCCATATGGCTTCCTCGGCCATGTTTGTATGGCACCGCAGCGCCCCTTTTGGCGCGGTGGATGTTTTCATTCCCAATACTCTGGACTGCTTTAGAATGTCCAAGGATGATCTATTTTATTCTGGAGTTCCTCAATATTCTGGAAATTTCTGGACTTTTATCGAATATTCTGGAATAAAATTTTATTTCTGAATCAAATGTTGCAATTACATTTTTCATAGTATAATTTCTAATTATCGAATCAATTTCCTTGTTCAATATTTGAAATTTGGCGATGGATTTTGAAACATTAGTTATTGAAATAATCAAATTCAATATAGGGTAATTTTCAATCTTGATTTGTTCTTGAGAATTGTGTTTTATAAATTCAAGGCCAGCCAGTTGAATTATGAAGAGTCTTTCACATTCCGAAAATCGACTCAAATTGAATTTATTCTCATAGTTTGCCCTGTTTTGGAAGAACACCGTCAACTCAGAAATAAGTGCAACCGAGAAAATCAATGAAAACTGTTTCAAACTTCTTTCGCTTAAAACGCTTATTCAAAGGAATTTAAAAAAGGAATTGACCTTTAATTACTAATGTGAACACGAACTTTTCAATCATGACCAAAAGAGTTTGTTGAAATGTTAATAAGTAGTCGAAAATGGAATTAACGTTACGAACTTGGATGCAATAATTTGGAAAAACGCCGACAGCCTTAGTTAATGGTACTTCCTGTGTAATTAGACCGTGAGAAATGCTCTCGATAATACGGAAAAAAATCGTCAACTTAAATGAAAATAATATTGATTATTAATCACTAAGGCAATTTAATTCATATTTGGTTATTCCCTAATGAATTGATTCACTATTATCTAATATACTGTTTAATAGTTAATGTTAACTAATGCTTACTTATGTTGAAATAATATTTCTAATTAAGAATTTTTTACAATATTTGGAAACAAGTCGTGATGGAAAAGCCCCGATCAGCCCTCAATTTAGTGGACAATACATAATGGAAAAATCCAGGAGGGCTTATTTGCCCCCTCGGTTGATCGGTTAACATTTTTATGCCCAAACGGTTAGTTCTTGTTTGACACTATAAACATTGATGTTTGATTAGTTCAGACTAACAAAAAATGTATTTTTGTTGAAAATTTAATTACAATTTTTAGGGAGTTGAAATTTTAAACGCAATCTATTTCGTAAATCGTAATCTAATTGTAATCTATTTTGGTTCAAGAGAAGTAATGTAAATATGAAAAGGATAATCGATAAAATATATCGATTGTCGATCACCACCTTCTGAAAACTCGATAAATATAAATGATGATTGCAGTTTCTTAATGGCAAGTAAACAATTTTAATAATTATTTTTATATTGATAATTTTTATTAAGCGAGTTACAGTGTTTCCCGTAATAAAAACTACTTTCATCGCTTCTCAATATCACGGAAGAACGCCTTTTGCTCCTTACGGAGCTTTTACAAATTATTTTAGCGCCAAAAAGCCGTCGAAAAATGTAGAGAATGCCGTTGTCTCCGATTTGATTGTATTCTTGTGAATTTTTCTGTGACTCATTCAGCCATCTATTTTCTAATTCGCTAAGTTACGGCCTACTTTTTTGAGTCAACGGTACTCTTGCGAAATGATTTTCGACAATATTTGAGTTAACGGTGTTCTGAGATAATTATGCAATAGTTTTTTCTTATATTATTAACAATTTTCAAAAATGGTTTGCATAAATAGATGCATCTTTCTTTCACGATTTCATTGGTATAAAAAACTCATTTTTCGATTTTTTTTTTTTTGAGTTCACGTTGTTCTTCCAAAACAGGACAGAATAGGATTCCGATTCATGAATAAATCTTAAAATTGCTGAAAACAACATTCACTAATCTTTGTTGTATGTATGTATACAATCTCTCTCGTGTGAAGAACGCAGCTTTTAATTCACGAAAAAAAGTCACTAGTTTCCCTTCTTTCCGCCCCAAATTCCTATAAACTATATAGTTTAGAACGTATATGTTATCAGTTGTTCCCATTCCTTTCCTAAAGCCCGTCCGGTTATGTGAAATACTTCCTTTTTCTTCTACCTTTCTTTCTAACCTGTTTTTGACAATTTCCGCACAGATTTTATAACTAAATAAATTGACTTGATGAAAGACATCTCTCTTGTAGGAATTCCAACTACCGGTGGCATGAAATCCGGAAAGGAGAGTCGACAGCTTATTTCCGAGCTTTTTGAGGACGCGCAAACATTGCATCAACAAACCACCAACTCGAAGGCAATGCGTACACATTTAAAACAAAGCAAACGGACAACAGACGAGAACAATATCCCCGAGGCTTTACCTCTTCGTGGGTTAAGTGCTCAACAACATTACAGACATTTCGTGACTCCTTTATCAGCATCATCGAGGAAAAGAAACTCGCGTTTGTCGAGGCAACATCCCATCCAATTGAATGCAGCCGCTGCCTATCAGAAAGCCCTCCAATCCTTGCAGATAGGATCAACTGACCTTTCTGGGAAAACTTCTATCTTTGGGGTTGGTCAACGTCAGATCAGATTTAATCCAGCTCAAATCAATGGCCTCAGAGGAGTCTTTGATACACTTCCTCTCACCAAAGGCAACTTCCGAAAGATACCCAGTGACCAAGTGGCCTTCATTCCACCAAAAATTGTTTACGAAACGAGGATTCTACCAGCCCCATTCATGACTATCGACCCGGAGCAAAAGGAGTTTCGCGGTTTTCCAAACTTCTTTACACGAGATCCTAATTCGACAGAGGGCACGTTCGATTTTAGTGGTTCGAATGATCAGAAACACAGTGCAGTTACAGTCACAGGTCTCTGAATTGATAATATTTATAATAATCATGAAGTGATAGAGAGGAGACCAAACTGTGTGTCAGAATATTTGATCGCCACTTTTCCTGACATAGTTGAGGGGGAGGACGTACGTTAAATTGTAAAGTTATCTGCGAGAGATCTTCTATTGGTGTGTTATTCATGAATTCAAATTTGCCGCCAACGAACCACCAATTAAAAATTTCCCGCATTCCTCTCGCAGATATTCCACTCAAAATGAGGCTACTCTTTACAATTCAGCGTACGTCCTCCTCCAAACTATGTCCAAAAATTCGAGATTCTTTTTTCATTTGCGCGCGCATTGTCGTTTGGTTTCTTTACTATGGTCGTCTTTACACCGGCGAGTAAAAGGCTGGGTACGCGTGCGCAGAATGGATGGGAGAAGCGAAACTTTCGAGAGCGGGCATTGGTGGGAAGGAGACAGCCAATATCCGTGTCTCCGTTTTCTCTCCAAGTTTCACTTCTTCCGTCCATTCTCCGCGCGCATACCCAGCCTTCCGCTCGCCAGTGTAAAGACGTGACTTCCTAAAGTTGTCCTTTCGTCCGTTCAACATGAAGTTGCTGGGTTTCTAAATTCAAATGTTGTAATATTTGTTTATTACTGAGTGATAAAATAAAAAATTTAATTCAAAATAATTAACTTCCACAGTCGTAGATAGCTCAATAAAGGAAGATAAAGGAAAGGCAGATACCTTTTCATTTAGTTTTAATTAATAGAGAATCGAGTTTCCCTTGCATTATTCCTAACAAAAGAAAAACTTTTACTTTCTATGCTAGCATTTTTTACACTATTTCAGCTAACACTAAGTTCTCCTGAGGTCAGGAATTTTAAATTTTCTACCGAAATAGATGAATTATAAACAAAATACACGAATTTTCAACCAAATAATTGAGTTTTTATCCAAAAAAATAACATTTTAAACAAAAATGAAATATTTAAATTTTCAGTAGAAAAAATAAATTTTCAGCCAAGAGAAAAAAATAATTTTCGACAACACATTTGAATTTTAAACCAAATAAATGAATTTTCTACTAAAATGATGAATGTTGAACAAAATAGTTGCATCCTCAACCGAAAAAGGTTAATTATCAAGCAAATAATTGTATTTTTTCCAAAAAAATGAAATGGCTCACACAACAGATGAATTTTCAAACCAAAAAGACGAATCTTCAAAAGAGGATTTAAATTTTCCACCAAGAAGAATTTTTCACTCAAGAAAGAAAACAAATTCAAATCGAATTGTTAAATTTTCAAGCCCAAAAAAAAAATGAATTTTCTACAAAACAGTTGAATCTTCAACACGAAACTATAAATATTCAACAAAAAAGTTGATTTTCTACTAAATACTTGAATTTTATACCAAAATAATCAAAACCTCAACCAAAACTGATCAATTTTCTATCAAATAGTTGCATTTTTTACCACAAAGAAAAAATGAAATTTCTACAAAAAGATATAAATTTTTGAACCAAAAAGACGAATTTCCAACAAGAGTTGAATTTGTCACCAAGAAAGATATTGATTTTCACATTAATTCCTTCAATATATTCTTATTATTTATTTGAATTCTGATTATCCTATAATCGTTTTCTGTCTAATGATTTGACTGTAGAAAATGCAATTTTCAATTTTCTTCGATTTTCAACAGTTAAAAATTCAAATGTTGGAAATTCCAGGAAAGAGCGAATTTTGTTTTGAGAATATTATATAATTTCACATGAGAATTCAATAAATAAACATTTCAGTCAATAAAAAAAATGAAAAATGTCTGGTTAAAATTCACATTCAAAACAATGTTACACGCGTGCTACAGCGCGCGCATATTATGATAGTTTATAATTGAAGGAAAGTGATGTTTTTTCTCAGGATGATACAGTTAGATTTAACAGTTCCAATTAGATTTGAAGATAAACTTTTTAGGCATAGTTTATTTGAATATGGAGTATTTAAGAAACCTACATTTTACAATTTGAAATTTCTGGAGTTTACTAATTTCGACAATTTACTAATTTCGGTAATTCAAAATTT
Source organism: Melikaiella ostensackeni (assembly GCA_032362435.1). Taxonomy (NCBI): domain Eukaryota; kingdom Metazoa; phylum Arthropoda; class Insecta; order Hymenoptera; family Cynipidae; genus Melikaiella; species Melikaiella ostensackeni. The sequence continues at coordinate 10,327,652 of JAUMHM010000050.1, read as the reverse complement.
TGGCATTTGAAAAATTCGAATTTCAAAATTTCGGTGACTATACAATTTCGAGAATTTAATAATTCGGGTCACTTGAAATTTCTAAATTTTTCTAGTTCCATGGTCTTCACTTTTGAAATATTTCAATTTCGTTAATAACCATTTCCGGTAGTCTTATATATCTTTGGTAATTTAAAATTTCGGAAAATTTCATGTTTTGGACATCTTCTATTTCGGTAATTATATTTTCGGTATTTTTTAACATTCAGGATTTTGATTTTCCGTTTATTTCAATGAATAATAAGAATTTACAGAAAAAATTTAGGTGAAAGTTGTAGGTCTTTTGAAAATACAATTTTTTTCAAAATATGTTTTTTCTCAAAAACCACAATTTTTTGAGAAAAGAAGAAAAATAATGGTACAAAGTGTAGAATTGCTTGAAATGGGACCTGTGATACTTCTGTGACTGGTGACAGCAAAAACTTTAGTTACATTTCCATCCCTCTCAAATTTCACGTTGGGAAAAGCACTCCTGTAACTGGTCACAGAAATAATTTAGATCGCATCCCTATCCCTTTCTAACGTATCGTTGGGGCTGCAAGGCTCCCTTGTGACTCGTCACAGACATAATTCAAGTCACACACGCACACACCTCTTTTCAATGTCGCGTGGGGGGGCACCCCCGTCACCGGTCACAGAAATAATTAAAGCCTCACCCCTACCCATTTCCAACGTTTCTTTGGGGCGGAGAGGCTCCCCTTTGACTCGTCACAGACATAATTCAAGTCGCACACATACCTCTTTCCAGCGTCGCGTGAGGAAGGTACCCCTGTAACTGGTCACAGAAATAATTATAGTCATACTCCTACCCCGTCCCAACGTCCCTTGGGGACGGGAATGCTCTCCTGTGACTGGTCACAAATTAATTTAAGTCACACACCCACTACTTTCCAATGTCGCGTGATAGAGTCGCCCCTGTGGTTGGTCACAGAAATAATTTATATCGCATCCCTACCCCTTTCTAACGTATCGTTGGGGCGGGAAGGCTCCCTTGTGACTCGTCACAGACATAATTCAAGTCACACATACACACCCATTTTCAATGTCGCGTGGGGGAGGCACCCCTGTGACTGGTCACAGAAATAATTAAATCCATACTGCTACCCATTTCCAACGTTCCTTTGGGGCGGAAAGGCTCCCCTTTGACTCGTCACAGACATAATTCAAGTCGTACACATACCCCTTTCCAAAGTCGCGTGAGGAAGGCACCCCTGTGACTGGTCACAGAAATAATTATAGTCATACTCCTACCCCGTTCCAACGTCTCTTGGGGACGGAAAGGCTCCCTTGTGACTGGTCACAAAAATAATTCAAGTCACACACCTACCCCTTTCCAACATCTCATCTGAGGCGAAAAGGCCTCCCTGTGACTAGTCAAAGAAAAAAATTTAAGTCACACTCTAGCTCTTCTCAATGTCGTATGGGGAAGGCACTTCCGTGACTGATCACACCGCTACACATTGTGCAGTATTTCTGCGATTTTTAGTGTTTATAGTCCGTTTTCTTAGAAACTATCAGTCATAGAGTAAAAATGTATAAAACCTAAAATTTGTGCTTTTAGAGGGTCTACGACTTTTGCTCAAATTCATTTCACAAATTCGTTGCAGTTACTGAACTAAATTTAAGAATGTGAAATTTTTATAGTTTTATCGAGGTCAGACCCTGAAGACGACATTTGCAGGTAATTTCATTGTCATTTTTGTAATCAGCGCGTCAAAATATGTGGATGTAGGGAATTTTATATTGATCGGAGGTAGGCGCTTTTCGGAAGCTCATCCAAATTGTGTCGTCCGTTTAATTTTCTGGTTGCACTCTTATATTGGGGCTCCTTCCAACATACTAAACAGGTCAAAGAGGTCGATAAAGATAATCTATTAATCAAAAGTTATTGGCAGTAAAATTCGTGTCATATTGAATTCAATTTAAAATCTATGAAGATTTTTAAGTGTTTTTCCAAACTAATTTTTATTGCCTTTTATCAGATGCAATTCCAGTCAGTGAGAATTCCCAGGAGTTCGAAAACACATTCGTAACACCTCTGCCAGTACCGGACGTTTCGTTCCCATCGATCGTTAACGAAATCAGTAATCACAGATATGAAGCAGCAGTGCCGATTATCAAAAGTGCACCCTTGAACCACAGGCCAAACAGTATGGATGTGGAGAAATCAGAATATTCGCCATCTCGATTAGAACACTCTGAATACATTGGAGTGACACCGGACTTCAGTAATCCAGAGGAACTTGCACACGACGCCTACAGCAGGACAAGTAATGTGAGTTGAAAGCTTGAATTTCGAATTGGGGTAATGGGATGGAGATTATTGGAGGACCAGTAAAAAAATATTAAAGATTTTTATTCAATCAGTAAAAATGTGAGATCAGCTGCATTACAGAAAAATTTCTTGATAAAATGTAAGATTCATGGGTTTTTCCAAAAAAAAATTTTGATATCAACAAGAATGTTTGCTTTGATTTTAATTAACAAAAAACAAAGAGAGATTCAGTGAGACCACTAATCAATTTAAAAAATCTATTTTGAATCTTGTTATAAAAGATTGTCATGCAAAAATACACCATCTAAATGAACATGTTAAGAAGACTCTTGATATTTTGAACAAACAAGTACCAGATTATATCATCAAGAAATGTTTTGCAAGAAAAACTTACGTAAATAAAAAGACTTTAATACTAATTAACAACATGAACGATTTGAAAACATTCTCAATACCCAAGGTGATGTACAAAAATTTACTTTAAATATACACTTAGCTTTTTTTCAAGACCAACTTGACCCATGGTTTTCAAATATTTCAAGCGTAGAGATTCCACAAAATGTAATAAACATTCTAAGGTTGAGTGAAGGCTTTAGTAACAAATATAGAAAAAAAAGTATATTTAATTCCTTGAAATCATTAAAGACATTGAAGTCAATATTTCAAAATTACCAGAAAACAAAGTACAAGAATTCAAAAAAAGATTTACGGGTTAATGGACTGAATTTTTGAATAATGGTGTTTCACAAACCTTATTAGAAAAAAAAATTGAGCGAAGGATACTTTGAAATCAAACTTTTCTTCAAAGCGTCATTCTGAATTACTAATTACTAAGGCTGATGAAGGGAGTATTACAGTTACAATATTAAAACATGTTTATAATAAAAAACTGATGCATATTTTGAATGATAAAGATAGTTTTGCAGTCATTCCAAATGATCCTACAAAAATGGTTCAAAAAGGTATATTTGAAATTCTAGAAAGATTAAGACTCCAAAAATGTTTTGGAAACAATATCGAAAGGTGCGACATTGACACGATTCACACAAATCTATCTCTTGCCTATGGCCTAGTGAAAGCTCATAAAGCAGAATTTCCTTTACGACCGGTTATTTCGACAA
>JAUMHM010000050.1:10307809-10319011 GCA_032362435.1 Melikaiella ostensackeni | reverse complement strand
GTAAATGATGTAAAGGGAACGGAGCCCTCAAACCCGTGAAAGGGAGAGTAATAAAATACATACATACATACATACATTTAAGAAAATTTCGCCATTTTCAAATTATTTTCAATGTTAATTGAGATCGTCTAGCGTTATAGTAGTTAGCAAAAATCTATTTTCCGATTGAGAAACGAATTTTGAATTCAATTATTGTCTCTGTCCTACAGTTATTAAGTGGGAGGAATAAAATAATATTCATTAACTGCATTTTGTTGACATGTAGATTTTTGTTATCATAAAGGATGGACTTTTTTTATAATGAAGGCTCATTAATGAAAAGAAAATTTCCCGCTTGTATTTAAAAATAAATTCAAAATACGCACGCGAGTGTTCGAACTCCCCGCTTTGTGGCTACGGAACTGTTCAACTTCGCTCCGCTCACTGCGTCTCTCTCTCTCTTTACCCTTTGGACCCCCTCATAAACGAATGCAAGCCAGTGGAAATTCTAGAAAGGACTTAAATACAGATGACTCAAATTCAGAGTTGAGTGTGTATATAAGATTGCTTCAATTATTAGACGGTCATAATCCCTGAAAAGTGATACATCGACAAAACTATTCATACAAGAGTGCTAACATCAGTGTGAATTTAAAATCTCGGAATATTCTCGATAACATTTTCAATAATATTCTTCAGAAACGAGAACAAGCTCAGAATTTAGCGGATGCAGAGAATTTGAATACATTGCCATTTTTACTTTGAATAATAGAAATCTTGAATATCCAAGTGGTGAACGAATGATATTTGCAGAAACAATATAAATGATCGAACGAATCCATTAATACTAATAAATTATTAGCGTACTTTTGTAAATGGAAGTTAAGTCCGAGGTGGTAAGTCTTTTTAGGTAAGCCCATGATAGAGGGGTGATAGGAGTATCAAGGAGAATCGAGACGAGTCAATGTCGGGTGCTATAACTAGCAACAAAGATTAATTAAAGCTTAAACGTCTGAGTTAATTATTGTTAGTTAAGTGGATACGTCACTCCGACTAAGACCAGGGAAAACTTATCCGATTTGTAAACTGTCGACTGCCACCTGGCAAAGTTTTAATTGACCCTAACTTATAAGATGCGAATCGCGAAGCCATCTTTGGTATCCTTCCCTCTCGACAATTTCATATAATTTCTATGATTATTCCGAAGTGTAATTAGTATTGGGAAAGCGCCGGTATGACAGTTACCAGCTTATAATTTGTGGATGAGTATTACTCTGTTCTCGAATTTAAACTCTGGCTATATCACACTTAATCCCAAGATGATAGTTTTTTATCGAAAAAGGTGTCAAACTGTTGCAAAGTGAAGAAACAATTAAGAACTACATAACTACACCCAGAATAGTATTTGTCTTGAATTAAAGAAATCGTTCATTTCATATCATTTTTTTAATTTTGCATAAGAATAGCTTCAAATGAAAGGGAATTTTATTTAATGTTAAAGAATGACGTAGTACCTCCACGGTGAGTCTCAACCAATTTCAACCTAAGTCTTTGCACTCGCTGGGTTTTTGCAGATTTTAACCACAGGGTGATGTGGAAGCTTTTTAAGCACAAAATGAAAATCATCCGCGGGGTCTCTTTTCAAAAATAATCTCTTTAGAATTCTTTTTAGAATTTGCTAATTTTTGATACTGAGTCTCACTAGCCGTAAAAAATTGAGTAGAAACAGTCTTATGGAAGAATTTTGTAAAACGAAGACATATCGTTCTATGAAGGCTCACACCCTGGCGGAAAAGCCATGCATAGTGGAAGAAATTATGTGTAATTTTCATTCGTTTTATACATTATTTGAATAAAACAAATTAAAATCAAACAAAATTTTCTCCGCTAATAATTTCCTTAAGGTAAACCTTTGTTGACATTTTATGCAAAATTTTTATTGGAATAAGACTAATTTCTCTAAATCGAGCAAAGAAAGCTTACTCAAACTATGACGAAATTTAATATAATTTAATAAATAAATCAAAAAATCAAACCACCATTTAAATCAAAGAAACTTTTCTTAAACTGAGAGCCAATATATATTTTCCTTTGATTCAGAGAAATTTTCTTTCAATGAAGGAAATTTTTTGCTGAATGTACTATCATTGGAAATTACAATTGCATTTTCGAAATCAACAATGCAGTTGACAAAAACCATTGATGTAGTCAATTGTTGTTGCTAGTAATAGTTATTAACTATTTCTCCATTATTCAACGCTTTGACACCATTCCATACACACATGCAAGTTAATTGTACATGAATAATAATTAATGTGCATTATGTAATTTCATAATATTATGTTCGAGTAATTCTTGCAATGGAAACTATATAGGTCGATAATTATTTTGTCTTATAATAAGTAATTTATTCCTAGATAATACGGGTATTTGTATTTAAGTAAGTTTTATTTAGAATTAGTGACATTGTTTGCAACAATATTATTATACATTGAAGCAATTGAAAACTGCAGAGTTACTGTTGATTATTTTGTAAGTTTCTTAACTATTTATTGAAAAATGTATTCAAGTCCATAATTAAATTAATGTAACACAGCAATATTAAAAATAAAACCCGTTTTGGTTCCTATGAAAACTGCATGATTCCAATCTCTTTTCTTGATTCAAGAATGCGATTCATCTGTCATTATGTACGATTGCTTATTTAAAATTACTCACAAGTAGTTTTTAATTGGTTACTTTTAGAAAAGACAGCTGATGGTAATAAAAGTGAAAGCATTTCGTTGAATTACACCTCCTGGTGGTTTGCCTCACACAATCTTTTCGTGTGTGACGAAAAGTACTGAGTCTGAATAAGCTGAAGTCAAAGATCGTATCTTGATTTAAATTTGACTCTATTTACTTGTAATTACACGCAACTTACACAATTGTAAGCATCAAGTTTCGTAAGAAATGACCGTGTACTGAAATGGATTCGAATAGGTTACGTTAACATTAAGGCAATATATATATTTTTCTATGATGATTCAGTACCGGAAACTATGAAGGGCAGCGTGAATTATGACGATAATCTCGTATGAGTAAGTATTTCTGAAATGATTTTTAGTTTGAGAAAAAAACAAACGTTTGATTGAGAAAACAATTGACAGCAATTTGTACTCGCTGACCGATAATTTTTATCGATCGGCGGATAAACATTGCTGTCAACATTCTTTTTTTTACATTCTCATTTAAATGAAAAGGTATTGCGAGAAAGTCATTTTAGGTGCGAGAAGTCAATACAATAGGAAGGTAGAAATAACAACAGAGAATGTTGTTAAGACCCATCTCAATCGGACTATTTATTTTTAAAAAATCAAGAGTATCCCAACGTTTCGAAAATACACTATTCTCCACATCAGGGGTATCTAACACAAAAGTTTCATTGTTGAAAAATGAATATATAGTAACATAAGGTAAGTTATAATAATTAAAAAAATTTTGAATCTAAAAAAATTACGATGTTTTAGTTAGAAGATAAGGTCATTGGAACATTTTCACTCCAAAAGGTTATGGCTATCGTTTCTTATCATCATACAGATTATATTCTCATGACCTTATCTTCTAACTAGAACATCGTTTTTCACATTCAAAAATTTCTTAATTATCATAACTTACACTATGTTATGATATTTAATTTTTAACTATAAATTTTATGATAGATACCCCTGATGAGGAGATTAGTGTATTGTGGAAACGTTGAGATACTTTTGATTTTTTTGTTAATAAATTGTCCGATTGAGTTGGTCTTAAAAACATTCTCTGTTGTTATTTTTACATTCCTATATAGAGTAGGTAATGGTTCTTATGTGAAAATCGACTTTTGCGGCTTTCACGAAATCTCCACGTTTCGAGACACCCTGAATCTGAAAAAACAGGTTTTAAGATGGTGTCTGTCTGTCGCACATTTCCAGGGATCAAAAACGAAGGACGAGTTCGTTAACTAGCCTTTTTTGATCAACCGTTCTGGTTTGAACCACCGAAAAAATACTGACAAAACGAAAATTCTATTGCGGTCGAACTATGCAAGATACGAAAAAAATAAGAAAACAAAAATTATTTATCAAAACAAGGTCTACAAATTTGCACTGATTTATTTTTTGATAGGACGTGTAGTGTTTGTTTCAATCGTGAAAAATATCATTGAAAATTTAAAAATCAAATTTTTGAAAAAACTGCACTAGATACAATAAAATGTCTTATTACAAAATTTATTCACTTAAAAAAGGTCTGATAATTTTTTGCTGACCATTTTTTGATAAGATGCGTGATTTTCGTTTTAACCATAAAAAATAACCCCAACAAAAAAAAGGACATTTTTGAAAAAACGACACAAGATACAACAAAATGTTTGATAACAAAACTATTCACCTAAAGATAGTCTACAAATTTTTTGTTGACCATTCTTTGATAAGAGGCGTACTTTTCGTTTTGATCGTGAAAAATAACCCCAACAATAAGAAAAGACATTTTTGAAAAATACGACACAAGATACAATAAAATGCTTGATAGCAAAACTATTCACTTAAAAAGAGTCTACAAATTTTTTGCTGACAATTTTTTAGTTAGATGCGTAATTTTCGTTTTTATCGTCAAAAATGTTAATAAAAATGAAGAAATCAGTTTTTCACCAAAACTATGCGAGATACAAAAAAATGGTGAGAGTCAAAATTGTTCATATCAGAAAGGTCTACATATTTTATGATGACTATTTTCTGATAAGGCGCATAGTTTTCATTACAATCGTGAAAAATTTTATAAAAACCATAAACTCTAGTTTCCGTTTAAACTATGCAAGATAAGAAAAGAAATGAACAGACGAAAATTGTTCAACCAAAAAAGATCATACTTTGTAACTGACTACTCGTATTTTTTAACGGGACGCGTAGTTTTTGTTTTAATCGTGAAAAATGCCATTAAAAACAACAAATTTAAATTTATAGACCGAGATAAGTACATTATCAGATTTTTCAAATTAAAACTTAAATGGTCGATAAAAGTGAAATAGGTCGTCCTTAGTAGATACTCTTATTGACGTAAAGAACCAAACTGGGGTTCATCGATCGTGAAAGGATAACTCCCATCAAATTTGAGCAAGTGAGTGAGATGCGAATGATTAAAACTTGTTTGATATACTTAAAGGAGAATTTAGATCATATTCATAATCATGCCAATAACTATAATTTTCTTCTTTTTCTCTTCCCCTTCCTTGCCCTCCTCCTCTTGCTCTTTCCCCTCTTCCTCTTCCTCTTCCTCCACCTCCTTCCCTTTTTCCTCTTCCTCCTTCTTTCCATCTTCCTCTTTCTCTTCCTCTTCCTTTTCATCTCTTCCTCCTCTTTCTCTTCCTCCTCCTCGTTCTCTTACCGTTCCTTCGCCTTCTCTTCCTCTTCCCATTTCTCCTTCTTTGTTCTCTTTCCCTTCCCCTTCCCTGTTCTCTACTTCCTCCTCTTCCTCTTCCTTCTCCTCCTTCTCCTCTTCACCTTTCTCCCCCACCATCTCTTTCTCCTCTTCCTCCTTAGCATCCCCTTTTTCCTCTTCATTCTCTTCCTCCTCTTTATTCTCTTCCTCCGAATCTTCCCCCGATACTCTAGGGCTAGTGTAATAATTTTTATCATTATATCACCTTGATTGGGATTTCTTACGTTTAATTTATTTTCAGAGTTATTCGCACCTGATCTGGCCTAACTGGCCTAGACTAGACCTTTCATATTAAATCCTTCAGGAATGAGCACATCTGGACCAATTACGTTATCAAAGAGACATTTATCAACGCAGGAGGATTCAGATATATGATTAAATTATAAAGAACATTATATACATTTAACCCCACAAGTTTGGTTTATGCTTTCGGCATCTACATGTTCTTACTCCTTTCCCTACTCTTCCTTTACTTCCATCATTTTATCCTTTTCCTTCTCTTTATCTTCTTCCTTCTCTTTCTTCTCTTCCCCCACTTTCTCATATATCTTCTGTTCCCCTTCCTTCTCATTTTCCCCCTTCTGTCTCTTCCTTCTATTCCTTCTCTTCCTCCTACTCCGTTTCCTCCTCTTTCTCCGCATCATCCCCTCCCTCCTCCTCTTCATCTTTCTCTACATCCTTCTCTTTCTCATCTTCCTCCTTTCCATCACATTCCTCATCCCCCTTCTCTTCATCCTCTTCTTCATCTTCCTTCAATAATTCCTTCGATAATTCTGATCATTATATCAGCTTCATTGAGACTTCTTACGTTCATATTGCTTTCAAAATTATCCTTACCTGATCTGTCATAACTGGCCTAGACTAAACCTTCCATATTAAACCCTTTAGAAATGACCAGATATGGACCGAATTCCTCATTATAGAGCCATGAAATGTATCCACACAGGAGGATGTGGATATATAACCAAATCATAAATAGCATTATATACTTTTAATCCTACAAGTTTGGTTCACGCTTTCGGCATTTGCTTATTCTTCCTTCATTTCCTCCTCTTCATCCTCTTCCTTTTCTTCCTCCTCTTCCTCCTCTTCCTCCTATTCCGCCCTTCCCCCTCCAACTCTTACTCATCTTTCTCATCCCCCCCTCACCTCTTTCTCCTCTTTCGTCTCTTCCTTCGCATCATTCTAAGATATATTGGGGCTTGTGTAACAATTTTTATCATTATATCAGCTCCTTTAGAGTTTCTTCCGTTTAATTTGCTGGCAGAATTATTCGCACCAGTTCTGGCTTTACTACCTCAGACTAGACCTTCTATATTAATCCCTTTAGAAATGATCAGATCTGGACCAAATCCGTCATCGAAGAGCATTGAGATTTATCCATACAGGAGAATGTAGATGTATAACCAAATTATGAAGAGAATTTAATACTTTCAACCCTATACGTTTGTCTTACGCTTTCGGCATCTGCATATTCTTCCTCCTTTTCCTCCTCTTCCTCCTCTTCCTTTTGTTCTTCCTCTTCATCCACTAACACCTCCTCCTCCTCTTCTTCCTCCTCTTTATCATCTTCCGCTTGTTCATCCCCTTCGTCCTCTGTATCCTCTTCTTTCTCTTCTTCCTCTTCATCGCTTTCTCCTTTTCTTCCTGCTCCACCGCCATCTCATTTTCCCCCCTTCCACCTATCCCTTCTAATCCGTCTCTTCCCCCTCCACATCTTCCACCTCTTTCGTCTCTTTCTCCGCATCATCCTAAGATACATTGGGGTTTGTGTAACAATTTTTATCATTATATCAGCTTCTTTGAGATTTTTTTCGTTTAATTTGCCTGCATAATTATTCAAACCTGATCTCGCTTTACTGGCCCAGACTATACGTTACAAATTAAACCCTTTAGAAATGACCAAATCTGGACCAAATCCATCATGAAAGAGCCATAAAATTTAGCCACACAGGAGAATGTAAATATATAACCAAATTATAAAGAGCATTATATACTTTCAACCCCACAAGTTTGCTTAACGCTTTCGGCATCTGCATTATGACACACAGGCATTACGTGAACACATCTGCTCTTGATTCTCTCCAACCCTTCTCTGTATTCTCTCACTTCGCACCCATACACAAACTCACATACACATATATTCGCACATAAATACATTAACTCGGTCAGAAGCAAGCGAACTTAGTTTAATTAAGCCTCAATTACCTAATTAGTCCGCTCGAAAAAGGCGTGCAGTAGTCTGGATTATCCCACGACGTGAGGTAATCAGCTTTCTCTATAAGCGCGCCTTGGATGCTCCCTCACATGCGTCCCAACCAAAATCGCGTCGACGCAAGACAATAGGGAATAAAGCGTAGGCTTTCCGCGAGGCGCGCGTATACCTATGTGAATCGGTGTGGTGTTATCCGACCGTATTTACTCCTTCCGCACCTCCCTAGCCATCTTCTGGTCGGCTAAGTCCTCTTCATGATCCCGACCATATCTGTATCTGTGTACCTACTACTATTAGGTCTCACACAGGAAGTCGAGCGCTGTGCAAGATAACTTGCTCCTATATAAGAACAGCGAAGGTCCCGAGGATCACGACATTTCAGCCTCTGTATTCGCTCTCAGTGACACGGTCGTTCGTCTCCAAAAAATGGATAATCTCGTGCCAAAGGTAGATAGCCCTTTCAAAAGTACATCCTTAAATCCCCTGCAACCAACATCAAATCCATAGTAAATTTCTGAACATCCTATTCATTAGTTTCTAACAATTGAAGGATTGGGTGCATTTTAGGCACTACAGTTTTTGAGTGACAGTTCTTAAGTGCAGTATAAATAAAAAAAATAAGAAAAGTGATGTTTTCGGAAGCTGAAAGTGATTCAAATAAGCATAGTAGTGCTTTGTCCCGCGTGGGACTCAAAAACGTGAATCAATGAAAAGAGGAAAATAGACAGAATATTTTTGAGGGTAAAATTGACAACTATTAGTAATGTGACCTTATTCTGTGCAATGTGTGAAACTCCCTTGTTCATAAAAATATATATAGTTTGTGAGATGTGCATTCCATTATTTATGAAAATTAAATTATGGGCAGGGTGCGCCCTAATTTCTGACTACGTCAAGTATTGATATTGCAAGGTTTCTAATAATTTTCTTGTACTAAATGTAATGCAAATTGAGCTTCTGAAATAGAAAAATTAAAATTTTAGAATTTTTATGTGAGACCAGATTGAACAAATACTTCTCATAATATGATTATATGTAGCAGCTTCTTGATCAATAATTTTACCAAAATTGATGAAAGAATTTGACGATTTTCCATACAAGCCAAAGCTTATCAAATTCTGCGTAAAATAAGTCCAAGTGCTGATAGGGCTTCATCAATTCTGTAACAGAGTATGAATAACTGAATTACCAAACAAATGATGAACCTACATATTTTAAAGGCCTCTAAGCTCTTTATAATACAAGAATTCTACATTTTTTTTCTGAAATTATTTAAAGAAATTTTACTAATTCTCATTTAATCGGCTATGGTAATAATTTTTAAAAAAATTCTTTGGAAACATATGAATCAGGCATTCAAAATACACGATATAAAATATTAAATTATTCATCGATTCCATTGTAAGTTTTTCATCAAAGTAGAAAGCTATTCATTCTTTGTCTGGTTCACACCATAGCCAATTCAGAGCGGAATTTAAAAATTTTAATTGGGTTTGGTAAACACTGTAGACAGTAGAATTTATCTTCGAAATCAGCTAAAAATCAGTGAAACTTCCATTTTTTATAGATCATCATGTACAAAAAAAGATTTGATAAAAAGGAATATTTAAAAACTTTAATAACAAAAAAAAACAAATATTGAATGACTACATGTCCCAATACTTTACAATATACAATATACAATGCAATACAACTATATTTTTAGGGTATCGTAGGAAACTGTTATAATCTCGTGCCGACGTCTGTCCCCTCGTCAAAAAAAAAAAAACTATTCATGCTACAAACCTGAAGTTTTGAATTCGCTCCGTAAAATAAAGTAGAAAAATACTGAGAAACTTGAGAAAAATCTGCTTTCTATTTTTTAATTCCAAATTTGAAGCAAACAATCGTTTGAGCGGAAAGCGGTGGGGAAATTGAAGGGTGAGGAGTCCCCCAAGCTTGAAACTTTTCTTTTAGTTCGATTTTCTTCGGAAACGGCTCAAATTGAAGCTCATGGCATACAAAGTTAAAATAAAAAATAAAATTTGCAATATTATAGTTTTTCTTATATCAGTAGTTGAAAAGTTATAAAAAATGGGAAAAATTTGGTTATTTAGACCCCTATGCTGGAAGCTTTCCGTTTAGTCCAATTTTCTTTACGGACGGCTCATATTAAAGCTTTTTGAATGTGTCATTGAGATGAGAAAAATATAATTTTCTGTATTAAATTCGTCCTCTCTTAAGATCAGTGGTTTAAGAATGTGAAAAATAAGAAAGATTACCATTTTTTGAACTTAATCCGTCGCCTACGAAACCCTCACTTGAGGTCGCTTGAAGAAGTCTTTTTCAACTGATTTTTATTGATTAAAATCATTAATATACAGAGAGTAAATCCTATTCCTTCTGCAGCTTCTTCCAAACATAAATTCGTTTATTGGATTCTGATACCTTTAAGGCAGGGTTTGTGTGTACCTTAAAAATTCGACAATTTCTACCGAAATTGCGGTACAAATAGTCCCGTCTCCAGGGCTATTTGTACCGAAACAATCTGGTTATTTGTGCAGAAATTTCAGTATCTGTAGCAACTGACTATTTCAACACAAATATCTGAATCAAGTAAGCAAGTTTTTGCAGGAAAAAATTGCTGAAGAAACCGGATTTATTTCCTGAAAATTATTAAACTAATACTAACACCTAAGCGTAAGAACAGATAGTAGAACATCATTTTGGCGAATTTTATAATGATTAAAATTAAAAATTTTCTGTGTGAACATCTATTCTCTGTTAGAGATATCGAGGATTTCTTTCAGTTAAATCATTCATATAGTATTATTTACATGCTTTAAAGAGTATTTTCGGAAATTTCTTCCAGCGCCCAAGAGACACACATAACAATTTTTATACAAATCACTTATAGATAAAATTATTCAGCTCACTTCGCAAGGAATTTCTCAAATACAAGGTAGAATACAATTTATGTATGATTATATCCTCTGTTTTTAAAATAATTATTATAAACATTAGTTATTGGATCCAAAAAAATAAACAAATATTCATTTAATAATGACGAAAATTCATAGATTAGATATTATAATATATACCACAGGCCTACATTTCTCAGAACCAACAATTTTAGTTGTCATTTCTCATGCAATTCTTCACGCTGAATCCGAACCTGTCCGCAGAATTGTCCTGTCGAGTCAGGATTTCGACATATTCTCACATAATAGTGCCAAAAATACAGCTTTTGGATATTTTCGAAAATCTATAAAATCTGTAGCAAGTTTTTTCGAGCATTTGAACCAGTTTCGCAATAAAGTACTATTATTCACCTCCCGAATCGTTTCTGGTTTGTGCAAATCCAATTTTTTTCGTTGAGATATATCTATAGTTTGTTCCTATTTTGCCTTCACTGGCTGGATGGACCTTTATCTCCTCTTAACTGGCCAGAAAGTACCCCTATCTTGCCTTAAGTGGTCGGGCAGTACCACTATTTTGCCTTAGCTGGTCGGACAGACCTTCATCTTTCCTTGCATGGTCGGACAGTGCCCCTATATTGCCTTAACTGGTTG
>JAUMHM010000050.1:10270904-10300017 GCA_032362435.1 Melikaiella ostensackeni | reverse complement strand
GGGTTTAGTTTTTTGGTGAGGAAGCGTGCTAGGTTGTAAGTTGGAGAGTTTATTGCGCTGACGATCGGTCTTAGTGGGATATTGTTTTTGTGGATTTTTGAGAGTCCGTAAAATTTTGGAGAGACGAGATTAGTAGGTATTAAGTCAGATATTGTTTTGTTATCAAGTTTAAAATCTTTGAGAAGGGTTTTTGTTTTGCTGATTATTGATTTTGTGGGATCTTTTTGGAGTTTTTTATACGTATCATCAGTTAGAAGGTCCATGATTTTTTCGCTATAATCTTTTATATTCATTAATACTGTTGTATTGCCTTTGTGAAAGCATTAAATCTATTAATTTCTAACTTATTAAGGCAAGTGACATATCGTTGATATCGCCAAAAAAGGTAGGTATCAAATATAATAATTCTGAATAACCAATTGCAAAATTAAAAAATTTCACGTTCCGTATTCTATTCCTTATTAGGTACACAGGACCCCTTGTTGGCTAGGGTCGGCGGCATGAGGGGAAGTTGAGTAGTGGGGGTAAAGTGAACAGGTACACATCGATCAAATGGGCACTGCCAAAAAAATCATCTACATAATTCGATTAATTGGAAATCGTATTCTTTGAACGTGATTATTTATGTCGGCTAAATGATACACGTGCATATATGAATCAGAGCTACTTGTCAATTTTATTTTTATTGTATATTTTTAATTTCATCTAATAATCCATTTAATCCTAGCATCATTATTATCAACTGTTTGGGCATAATAAAATACATATTTCAAATGAAATACGTATTTTGTTCAATGATTCATGCTCTGGAGAGCTTTATCATTAAACTTGATATCAATGGAATATTTTGTATATAGGAAAATGAAAATGAAAAGATAATATGAATTATAAATTTTTTAATATTTATGCAGATCGTGTTAGCGTTGGTGGTGAATGCGTGCTTAGTTTGTTGTGAGCCACCCCTGAGTAATACATACGGAGTGCCTGGAAATTTCCCTGGAAGCAATAACCAAGGAAATCACGGCGGCGTAACGAACAGTTATGGTGCCCCTATTGGAGACGGCCACGATGAGAATCAAGATTACATCGACAGTCAGGTAACTACAGCAATTACACTGAGCGTATATCAAACCTGCGATCTGTCTTGAATCGTAATCCATCGAGAACAATTACTCGATTTTGAAATACCACAAACATAATTTGTTAAATATATCAAAATTAATTTTGAAAAATAATAAGCAATAATCATATTTTATCATCAAGGAAATACTATTCTTACAAAATTTGGCCGCTGCGCGTTCCGCGCCTTGCGCGAAGTTTGAGCGCGCCTGCCGCGCTTAATGAGTCTCGAGCTTGCCGCTCGACATGTTATGTGCCTTGCGCTACGCTCTTGGTCCTAGTTGATCAACTAAATTATTTTCATGCACAAACATTAAAGAATGTGTAGACATAAGTTTCTCGAAAATCCTTCGGGTTTGAGGAATACATTCTCATCACAAAAATTGCGCTTCGCGCTCGGTCCTGAATGATCAACTGAATTATTTTCATGCTTAAACATTAAAAAAGATGTAGATATAACTTTCTCAAAAATACTTTGAGTTTGAGGAATACATTCTCTTTACGACACTCGCGCTTTGCGCTCGATATTGCTTGAGTTTAGTTTAAATTTTAGAAAATCAACATTTTACATTATATTTTTTTACTCAGCTGAAAACTTATGAGACAAAGCTAGAAATAATTAAACAAAATGCTCAGACATCTAATACTTCAATTTTATTAATGTATAAAGAAGATGTTACCCATGTTATATTATTATTAGGATTATATTCAATAATTATGGTTTAGGAATGTAATACAGATATAAAAAATACATACAATAGTAAGACTTTGTTTTTATAAAGTGCTATGTCATAATAGTTCCTGGCACTTGTTGCTAAGGAACAAAGACTTTTTGAGACTAAAGTCTGGGAAAAGTCCATTTTATTTTTGTCGCAATTCGTCCAAGTACTTATGTCATTTATTTCTCAACAAGGTATTGCTAAAATAGGTCTAAAGTACCAAAAAAGTTCAAAATATATCCCGTTTCACCAGGACTCTTTTAGGACTAAACTACCGGAAAAATTCGAATTGATTTTCTTGTTTGTGTTGAGCAGGACTTTTTCAGGACTAAATTCGCCGAAAAGTCTCACTAATTTTCTTGTTGTTTTGTGTAGAACCTCTGTAGGACTAAAGTACCAAAAGAGTTCAAAATATGTGCCATTTTAGCGTGACTTTTTTTTAGGAAAAAAGTACTGGAAAAATACACCTAATTTTTTTTAGCAGGACTTTTTGGGACTAAAGTCCATTTTATTTCTTGCGAAATTCGTACAAGTGCTGATGGGATTCATGTCCTAAAAATGTGCTACTGAAATAGGACTAGAGTACCAAAAATGTCCAATATATGTCCCGTTTCACCAGAACTTTCTAAGGACTGAAGTACCGGAAAAGTCCCACTTGATTTTTTTTGAAAATTTCACAAGTCCTAAAATAAAATAGAAATTTTATAGTACTATTTCCCCTATTTGCACTTTCAACAATTTTAAAGACGAGTTGGTACTTGAGCACTGATTTGTTTCATACCCAGTATTTTATCGGGACTTTATGCGGGATCCCAATGGGATCCTAATGGAACTTTTTTTTTACTCGGGATACTTAGAAGAATGTGTTTTATGCAAATAAAACAATTGGTTTAATCAAAAGAAAATTTTTTTTTAGAATTTAACAAACTGTGTTCGATTAAAATTGTTTTTTTTCATTCACCCAGAGTTTCTTCAAATCAACCAAAGTCTTCGTTAAACTCAACAATATTATTCCTTCTATAAAGGGTCAAATAAATGTTTGTTTACTTTAAATATTACCTTTTTTCAATTCAAATGAATATCATTCCATTTAAATAAGATTTATATATAATACTAACAATAAGTATTACATATAATAAAGTTTGACTATTTTACAAAAATAAATTCCCGTTGATTAATACAATGGTTCAAAGAATACCGGAATATTTTGGCAAACTTATGAATATTAAGATACTTTCTTCATTTTTTCTCTTGAAAATCATTTGAAAACGAAAGCGGAACAAGAAGTATTGGTTGAATTTGATAGCTGCAACGCTACATAGTTCCAATATTCGATGAAAATGATTTTTCTATGTGTTTTTTATTGTGAGTCCTCTTACGCCTAAGTAAAAATTTATTTATTCAAATTACCATAGAAGTACCGTTAAAGTCTTCCTACAATAAAATCTTTTTGAAAATTTCCTTTAGAAGATATGTAGGTTGAAGGGTGGCAGTACAAAACTGAATAACCAAAATTTTTGAGAAAATGGGTTTATCGCATAAAAAATTCTTAAAGAATCAAATACACGTTGTATTAAAAGGATTTTCTTGAATTCTTTTTCTCTACTATATTAATTTCAAAAATGTTTGTACCTAAATTTTCCTTGAACTCAGTTGAAATTTGAACGTAATAATAATTTTCTTTCTTTCATTCTGCATCGATATTTTTTGGAAATAATTATTGTTTATTGAAAAAAAGTACATAATTATCTCGTTTTCATTGGCCTTCAAGCCAAAAGACGTCAGTAGTACTGATCACTTTTTATTAAGGGAATTTTTATTTTTTATTCAAATTGAAAATTGCATTTTTTATCGTAAGCCGCAGCCGAACCTCCATTCAGCAATACATTAGCTCGGAAATGGACATTTGTTTCATCTTCAAATAGTGATTGCGATTTTACATAATCTTTTTTTCGCTCTTCTGAAAAATTCCGATTTTGTGAGTTATCTCGTTTTCTACTGCAACCATTCAGTTGTTCTCCAGCATTCAGAAAGTGGAAAGAAAATAAAAAAATGTTTTCTCTCTTCACCCCAAACGTCTTCTTTTGAGTTATTTTCAAATTGTTCACAAGACATCGTAAATCAAGATTCGCAGTAGCGAATCGCCGCCAAGTACTCAGAAAAACTAGAAAAAAATTCTAAATACCCATACAAGAAGAAAAAATCTGCAAAATTTTGTAATTTCTGAAGATATTAATTGAAAATTGAAGAAATAAGCTATAATACAATTTTTAAAAAGAAAATCTGCCAACAAAAAGTCGTCTGTAGACTACAATTTTATTTCATTGATTATGAAACTTCAACAGTCACATCTTATTTTACGATTTTACATATTATTCACGATGAAATGAATCCGCAATTGCATCGGTTGAGAAAAAAAGAATAAAAAACGAGATTTTTGAAGTGCAAACCAAGGTACAGCTTAGACGCTTTCACCAAATGAACTCATTTTTTTAGAAAGATGTCATCAGAGTCTAAAAGTAGTTTTAATGCATTTAAAATACATTGATGTTAATTGAAAATTTTTCATTTTTTCTTCATTTTTTAACTATTTCTAATCTGAAGCCAAAACAAAACGATTGATTCCGATGAAACTTTGCATAGATATAGTAAATACGGTGTGCATGCGCTGCATTTTCAGGAGAAAGTAATCCATAAACATACCACAGAGTTAGGTTTGAATTTATGTTTAAAAATATTAAAAAATTCGAAATACACAGACATACACCTATCGTCGACTAAGTTATACTTTTTTTTAGTTACATTTTCGAAGAGAATTGTTCACAATGATTATTCTCTAAGTTTGAATGATATTAATTGAAAATCGGAGGATGTTGTCAGAAAAATTCATTACTATACGTGGATTTGTGATTATTACCAAAAAAAGAATTAATGAAATCCCACCAAAAACACTTCGTGTGAAAAAATTCCGCCAAATACTATAATGAAAAATTTTAAAAATTCAAAATACGTAGACATAAACCTATCATTGACTAAGTTATACTGTTTTTTTTAAATCAGATTCTTGAAGAGAATTGTTCACAATAATTATCCTCTAAGTTTGAATGATATTAATTGATAATCGGATTATTATTACTGTTAATATTTTATTTATTTATGTGAAGAAAAAAAATTGATAGTGTAGAGGAATGAAAAAAATTTGGCTAATACTGGAAAAAGAATTGTGAAGTTACGTGAGACTATATCTGAACCTCTAAGACAAGATAGATGCATGGCGCGAATATTCAAGAAACACAAAGACGATTAGTATAATTTTTTAGAAATTAATAGTCGATAAAATAAGGCTATGGTAGATATTACTAAGAAATTCAACATCAGATCTCTTATTTACAGAATTGGTATTCTTGACGATAAAAAACATCTCTTCAAAATTTCTTCTTCTATAGTTGTTTTCATGACTTAAATTTTTGGTTTTTGAAAATGAAAACTTGTGATCATAAACATGCGAGTGCATAACCAATGCCGTGCCCCCAGCACCTCTTTTGTAGTTGTATTCGTGTTCTTTGATTATAGTTTTAATGTACCTTTTTGTCAGTCCGCAATGAGCCAAACCACACTTATAGGGAACGCAGTATATCATATGTGTTTTTGAATCGAGAGAAGTGATATCTTTGTTATTAGAAAAGCATCTGAAAATGTCTTTTTGATATGTAAAAACTACTTCAATGTTGAATCCTTTAATAATTTTAATGAAAGATCCAGAAAGCTCATTAGCAAATGGCAATAACGGCATTATTATAATCGAAAGCTTGTGAATTTTAATCTGAATTTGTGCATTAACATTATTGATCTCTTCAACCCTTTCCTTAATGATTTTTTTTTTAAATCTGATTGGATAATCATTCTGTTTTGAAATTTTAATAACTCTGAAAATATTATCATCTCCAAACTTTGGATCAGATAGTTTGATAGCTCTATCAGTATGACTGTAAATAACTGAGATTTTATCTTTTATGGAAATATTGGAATTAAAATTCACGTATCTGTCTGAATCCGTCTCTCTACGGAACCAATTCGTAATGAGTTCATTGTTTTCTCGAATGATAGTAACGTCCAAAAAATTAAGTTCTGAATTGTTTTTAATTTCAGTAGTAAAATGGATTCTGGGATAGTATGCATTAAAAGCTTCTAACAGATCGTCAATATTATTCTCAGACGCGCATGTGAAAACATCATCAACGTACCTGTAAAAGAGTATCTAATCAAAAGGAAGCCTTTTGAATACATCTTGTTCCAGTTTCTCTATAATAAGTTCTGCAAATGCACCAATAATATAATAAATTATTATATTACAGGCCCCCCAAATATTTTTTTCACTCCTCTACGCTATAAATTAATTTTTTTCATCAAACAAAAAATTATTCGATATTATAGTTCATTGAACTGATTCCTTCTATTAAAAACACTTCTATTCATAAGTTTTCTACTATTCGTACTTGGCTTCATTTTTTTATTTCACAACTTTGATTACTTTTAACATAAATACATAAAATATTAATCATCATGTACTTGGCGGAGTTTTTTCTCACGTATGTTTTTTATGGGACTGTTTAATCTTAACGCAATTTAATTGAATTGAATTTGATAATCTAAACTACTAAAAGCGACAACGAAATCTCTTCACTATGCAGTCAGGCAGATAAAGCTAATTATCTTTTCCTCGCATGAACAGCACCTAATTATGATCTCAGCACCTAATATTCATAACCATTAAAAGTATATAAAATGGCATTATGAAGTTAGTTAACATAATAATAATTATAAAGGCAAACGATGAGTACGAGCGAAGGTGCTCCACTTTCCTTTTCAGTCTGTAATGAGGTTTCGCCAACATACACTTCATACTTGTTGAGAACTTGCATGAGCGTTGAGCTCCAGTCGGTTCCCGAATCTATCTACAACTACTCAATGAGAATGACGAGCTCGCTAATAAAGCTTCAACTAATAGGAAACTCGACTGACGTAACCGCGTAAAGAGCTCTCAACTCTGGTGTTCCCGAGCACGTCTTTTAATCAGTGGCTAAAGGTTGCAATAAAGTGTCCTGTGAGATACTTTCTCCTTGCACGAGATGACATGGAGTGTAAATTTCAGTTCATTATCTCACAGAGATTGTTACTCACACTATAGGTGATAAATCCTTTATCTGAATAATTTACTTTTAACTCGTAAGAGGAAACGAATTTACTGAAATGACTGTTGTGATAAGTTAAGAAGATTACCAAGGTGAAAAACATTATTTTTATTACTATACCATTAAACAAGATCCCTTCCGGGGTAAGCGTAACTCGTTTGGTTCTAGCTTCATTATACTACCGAGGATTAAAGGCTTTATATGGTATGGGTAAGTGAGTGATGTGTAGAAGAAGGAATAGTTTTTAGACCAATCTAGAAGTCGCGTGATGTTCATTTAAATGACACACTCATCCCACATTATACTAATCCACTAAGAAAATCTCTTCACGCGAGCCCATTAGTATCCAAAATCTTTCGTTTCAGGCACCACTCTTCTTCTTATAAACAATTGTTCTCCATACGTTCCTGCCCTTGCATACATACTTTGCTTCCGTTACATCCATACATCGTGCATACCATACATACTGCATGCCAACGACGTTCACTTTGCTCCTATCATTTTCTTGATACGTCCAGATCTCGCTACCATACAACACTGTGGGTGCAAGCACAGAGTTATATATTTCAATTTTAGAATTATTCGTTACATTTTCACTTCTAGTAATAGCTTGTACACTGCCGATAATCTTTTTACCCTTGTTTATGCGTCTGGATATATCTGCATCTATCATTCCGTCAGCAGTAAATAGGCTTCCAAGATACACTGACTCATTAACTTATTCTATTCACTCTTCGTTTAAGACAATGTTCTATGCTGTTTTTTCACCCCTCCTTTCGAACACGATAATCTTTGTTTAATTTTGCGTTAATCTTAAGACCCATGCTCTTCATGCTGGTATCCAGTCTGCTCATCATTTTCTACAAATCGTCGACTGATTCTGCCGTAACAATCTTATCATCTGCAAACGCCAGTCCACGTACTTTTACTGTCCCGAACTCAACATCTTCTTCGTCTAGGAAATCCATGTTTAGACATTTGTCCATGTATATATTGAACATCCAAGAGGACATAACACAGCCTTGCCTAACCTGCTTATTATATCCAACCAATCGCTTAGTTGTCCATTCACTCTTACACTCGCTTTAGTACCATTGTATATTGCTTTCATTGCTCTTAGAAGCCAACCATTCACTCCTTGCTCTTTCAGGACTTCTCAAAGCTTAGATCTATTCACCTTATCGAAAGATTTTTTCAGAATAAATGCACAGAGAAACTCTTTTGTTTACCCTCAAACTTTTTTCGATGATCTACCTGAAGCTAAATATCTGATCTGTTCATGATCTCTCTGGCATAGATCCACATTAAGCCCAGATCCTTCCTTTAGTTATTCTTATGACGTTGCCAATAAGTATTTCGGTAAAAATTTTGCCCACGGTACTTAATAAGCTAATCGCTTTATCATTAGTACAGTCACCCTTATTACCCTTTCCCTTGTGGATTGGGACGATAATCTCCTTTCTCCAAGCATTTGGAACATCGACATGCGCAGCACACATATTCATAAATTCGCTCAGTCACACATACGAATATTTGACACCTCTCTTAAGCATTTCAGCGGTTATACCATCCATACAAGTAGCATTATCATTCTATAGTTTCTTAATCACGATTATAATGTCACCAATATTGGTTCTTCTTCCGCTACCTACAACGGGATTGTCTAATGTATCCTCTTCAATGTGAAGGTTGTTATGCTCCATAGCTTGACCTCCATACAGTTTCTTGAGAAAATCTCTGATACAGTCTTTCACTTTGTCCAAATCCCATACCATTTCACCATCAGCATTCTTAATTCCGACTGCCTCAGTGCTGGTACTTCCTTTCATAATCTTCTTAATCCATTTTTGAAATCGCTTTCTGAATTAGCTAAGTACAGTTTATAAAATATGTATAATATATAATAGGGTTGTTCTGAGTGTTTTTTTTTGTACTTCAAGTTACACTGTCCTAAACTGTTCCTTTTTCGTCAACAAATAAAAAAATCAATCGGATAATATTTATTCATTTTTAGGGGGTACTTCATCGATATTAATGTTTTTTCAACCAAATTACTCGTTTTGGCATCAGCACTTGAATAAAATTGAATTTGAGAATTATGTTTTCTGAAATAAATTTCTTCAATATACCCAAATTATTATTTTGAAAATAAATATAAAGTTTAAATAAGTGAACAATTTTCAGAACCATGTAGAATATCATAAATTTTATCGAGCACGGAAAAAATTATATTTTTAATCTTATTGAAAAATGTCTAAAATATTCATCCTCATAAGTCAACTGTCAGTTAACTTCGATTACATAATTAAATTCTTTCACGTTAATAAATTAATACTGATGACATTTCATAATGTGCATTTCTCTATGAATTTATACTTTTATAAATAATTATACAACCTCATTTACACTTCAATTTTGAGACGTACATCGTCGGGTACAATACTTATTTTTCATCAGTCACAACAATTTTGTTATTTTTTAATTTCAAATAAAAAATTCCTGATTTCAAATTGGATAATTCGGTAAGAATATATTTGAAAATAAGCACAAAGTTATATGATACTTATAAATTAATAAGAGCTGTTGGAATAATTTAAGTTTCGAAATATTCTTACCTCATTTTAAACCAAAATTTCTATAGAATTTCGACGACATATTAAAAAAATTGATTAAATCTTGATCTTCAAGCGTTGAAAGAGAAATATGAAAGGAACTTGAAGGTATAGAAAGGAACCCTTTCAATAACTGTAGGTTGAGCAAATTTTCGTGCTTTTTTTAAAATTCAATCTTAAAAATGATCAAATTTTTATAAAAAAGGTCTTCCCTTTATTCAATAATCAATTATCTAAGACTTTACGTCATTAAATTCGAAAATTAAATTCTCCTTTAAAAATTATGACTACGGCTTTGGAAAAATCAGTAGGGAGTATTTAGAAAAATTAATTATTAAGTTTTTTTTATTGGTAGTGTAAAAAACAGTTTTCTCAGCTCTTTTATAAAATTATGAACCTTCATAAAACTAACGTCTCTAAATCGTATTGAAGGTGTTCGCCAATAATCATCAAGTAATCAAGAAAAGTAAATTTTCTTTGAGCGAAGTTTAATTTGAATGCACTATTTAGAAGAGGCGCTCTGAAAGGTATGCTTGATGGCACTCTCGTTAAATCCTTGACGATTCGATTGCGAGTACTGTTTCTTCTCAGAAAATTGCCAAACTTCCATTTAAAAATTTTTTTTTCAATAGAAAAATTCGCCTATTATTGAAATGTTATCCTTCTCAAAAAGTTTTTGTCAGATTTGGCTAGATGTCTCGAATTTTGTAGATTGGACCCAATAAGAGAAAATAGTACCTATGAACTTGACAGATTCACGATTTGCTGTGTACAGTCCGTTTAGAAGTTATTCAAACATCCCCTAAAAATTCAAGCAAGGAAATCGACATTTCCTAACAACCAGAATCACGGGAGAATTTTCGATTAAACCAATTTACAATAAACGTGAGGAACATATCCTAGCTTAAACTGTCGTTTAATTCATTTTAAGGACTGATTTAACATCCCTTGAAGATTAAAGCAAGGAAGTCGACATTTCCTGACAACCAAAATGGAGTAAGATTTTTTGATTATACTATTGGGGTGGGAAATTCGTTCACAATAAACAAGAAAGACATATCCTAGCAGGAGAATATGTTCGATTTATTTTAAGGGCTGTTTTAGCATCCCTTACAGATTCATGAAAGGAAATAGACATTTCCTAACAACAAAAATCACAGTGTATTTTTTGAATATACCATGAGTGTCGGAAATTAATTGTCAATGAATAAGAAAAACAAATCCTAGCAGGAAAATTCGTTAAATTCATTTTAAATGCTGCTTTAACATCCTTAAATATTCAAGCCAGGAAATCGACATTTCCTAAAAATCAAAATTATTATTATTATTATTATTATTATTATTCGACTATACTGTTGGGATCGGAAATTAATTTACAATGAACAAGAAAAATATATCCTAGCAGGAAAAATCATTGAATTTATTTTAAGGGTTGTTTCGACATCCCTTATAGAATCAAGAAAGGAAATCGTCATTTCCTAACAACAAGAATCACGGCAGATTTTTTTCATTAAACTACTAGGGTCTACTACTATGTTTCTCTTGTTTATTGTGATTTAATTTCCGATCGTGAATCTGTCAAGTTGATGGGTACAAAATTTTGATTTCAGTGGGTCCGATCTACAAAATCTGTGATACATAGCCAAATCTGACGAAAAGTTTTTGAGAAGGATAAGATTTCAATAATAGGCGAATTTCTGTACATATACAGGTATGTACATTTGGTACGGGCTCTTTTGTATATTTTTATATTTTTCATTATTCAATTATTTATGTATTTATTAAAACACACATTAACGCAGTTACTGACACTGTAATGTGGATTTTGTTATATAACATCACTGCGATCGTAAAAAATATTTAGTCATGCGAATATGTTACTTTAATGTACGAAACTTTTGACATTATTAACTACAATGTCGATGAGCAGTCTGTAAATATTACCCGATTGGCTTCATCTTTGGTACAGAACGGTTTTGTGCAAAAATGAATAAATGAGGCCACAGTGCGTTTTGATTTCAAACATTTTTTCGCTTTGATAAATGGAAAACCCTAATATAAATGCACAGAAATTATTGTATTTTTTCATGATTTTTAGGATTCCGTAGGCTAAGTCGAAAATCCTTACAACGACGGTCGGTTATCCGTCCGTCTGTAGTTTACCACTCCTAGCTCCTACAATATATGTGCTAAAGGGTGGAGATTTGACATCGATGTAAACCAATGTCTAAAAAGTCGAAGTTCCGAATTTCTGTTTTTTTTTAGTCTTTGACCACTAATAAAAAAACCATAATGCATAAGCGGATGAAAATATTTTTTTGTTAGCCGTACACCGAAAGTAAGCCTTGTCGGTGTCGTTTCGCGTGCGGAAAGTTAATTTTTCCGCACTAGTGAGGTAAAATTGTAAGTTTTGCGTGCGGGAAGTTGATTTTCCGCACACTTACAATTTTACCGCGCTAGTGCGGAAAAATCAACTTTCCGCAAGCAATACGACACCGAAAAGGCTTACTTTCGGTGTACGGCGGACAAAAAAATATTCCATTCGCTTATCTATTACGGTTTTTTTATTAGTGGTTAAAGACTAAGAAAAAAAATCTGGAAATTTGACTTTTTAGACCCCTATGCTGGAAGCTTTTTTTAATCCGATTTCCCTCGAGTACGGCTCAAATTGGAGCTCTTGGCATGTAGAATTGCGATAATGAATAAAAATCGCTAAATAAATATGAAAAAAATTGAAAATACCACAAAAATTACTCTCAACTCATGTAGCCGATCAAACTCTTCCTTGAGGGCGCTCGCCGGCCTCTTTGGCTCGATTTTTTCCTGATTCCAAAAGGTTTCATGCAAATCGATGAAGAATTGATTGATACGAGATATGCAATAAAAGTAGGAAAAGCAGCGTTCGTTCGAAAAAATATATTCGCGGTTTTTTACTTGGCAGCGATTCACCATCACGAATCTTGATATTTTCTTCTCGGCTTTCTTATGTGTTATAAAAAATGTAGAAAAAATGAAAGATTGGAAAATAGTAAAAGACTATATACTACTTTTATGGATCTTTTTTAGAGAAAGAATGTTACCCTTCGGAAACACTACAGGACAGATTTTTGAAAAGCTGGAGATAGGAAGCTGAATTTAATTAATTTAATTTTCCTAATTTCTTATTGATCTTAATACAATCACAGCTGTACTTTATAGTTTTTTACTCTTCTTTGGGGTCTTTTTACTGCAACTGCTTGCGCCTCATGAACGCATTTTGAAATACATGCATTAACACTAGCATGTTTTACTTTTTCCAGGGCTCCTATTGCAACAATATTATTAACACAGCACCTTCTTGCAAACTGCAAACAAAAAAAGGATAATTTTTCATATTTGAGATGTCTGTGTAAATTAACCATATTAATGATCTCTCAAATATTGATTGTATACTCGTCATTACTAAAAATTTAAGAATATTGGACTCGCGCATTGAAATTTCAAAAGCCTTTTTTAAAATATATCAAATATGGATAAAAATATTTGGCGATTTACATTTAATTTTTGCCTTGATGGAAATATTCTCAAAAGACTTAAGCAGCGACTGCTACATTTTTATTGAATTGTGAATTCTGAATAATAAATAAAATTGTTAAATGCAATAATATTCTTATTTTTAGCTGCTTTATCATGACACTAGGTGCTTTGGTTATATTCAGAATAATGTCCAAGAAATTCGTCATTATTTCCCAAACAATTGTATATGTTCTTTCATGCTCCATTTCTCTTTTCATCAAAGCTTCGTTAATCGCAGCCTAGTGAGAAAGAAGTAATAAAACGATTACAGAAATTGTTTAGTTTTTTAAATAAATCAAATATGCAGGAATTAAAAATTATTTCCACCAGCTGACCTCAATAGCATAACGTAATCGTTCCAAAATGCTCTGCATATGCAAATATAGGTGTTCGATCACAGAAAAATCCAAGACAGAAAATCCATGCTGCACTCACAAAAGTAAAACTCATCTCATCGAACGTTTTTTAAACTTATAGTACCAGCTGAAATTATCTACCCGTCTATTTTTTGAGCTGTAGCTGAAGTGTAAAAACAGCATAAAAAGTAATTCAATTCTGTGTTTAATAAGCCAGAGTTGAAGGCAACATGTCAATTTTATATGAAGATATTACAGAAAGCGTCAAATTTCGATGTTCACAATAACTTTGAATAACTCTGAAAATAATTAATATTTTTCGAAGTTCTTCGGCTCACATTGAAGGTAAGTCTCCATAGATTTCTCCTTTAATTATTAAGATATTTTTAGAACTCTTCCCCTATTTACACAATATTGAAATTTCACGATTTTTGTGCCAAGTTTGACGCTAGGACAGAATCCAGGGAAATAATTCTAAAAATATGTCAATAATTTATAGAATTACTATGAAATCTTACCTTCTCATTTAGTCCGGAACTTTAAAAAATGTTAATTATTTCCAGAGATATTTTTATTTCTCGAAAAATTCGTAAGCTGATGTTATTTCACAATATCTTTTTATAAAATTGACTTAAATTCCTTCAACTTAAGCTCATTAGACGTACCTCACGCGATATTATGAGGAATAAAAATTTCATACTAATATTATAAAAATTAGGACACTTACCTTCTTAACTAGTCCGGAACTTTAAAAAATGTTAATTATTTCCAGAGATATTTTTATTTTTCGAAAAAATCGTCAGCTGATGTTATTTCACAATATCTTTTTATAAAATTGACATAAATTCCTTCTACTTAAGCTTATCTGTGACAAATTATTTCCGAAATAAGAGAAAAGTTGCAAAAAATGACCAAACTATCATGATTCGCAGCCTCGGCCAAGGTAACGTTGGATGAAAAAATATCTGTTTTCCTGCAATCTTTCTCTTCCTGTTCTAATACCAATGCTTACTATTTGAAAAATAAGATTTTCGTCAAATAATGACGTAATTCACATGTTTACTGCGACAAAGATGTCGGCTGGAAATCCATGTGTGGCTGAATTCAGTTTCAATATCAGGTGTAAATATAGACAAAAGGATGCATAGGAAAAGGGATAAATTTTGATAAACATAAAAAGACTACTTTTCCTTTAAAAAAAATAGCCAAAAAATTATATATTTTTTATTTCAGACTTTTCGTGGGATACCAAACGATCACATAATCAGTAAATCAAACTCTGCGCAAAAAAATGATAAGCAATATTAACCATATGTCTCAGACATTTTTTTTTTCATTTTACATTAATTCAACACAAAAATCGAAGGGGCAGTTAATTATTTAAATTTTTACCTTAAATTGTTGGTTTGATGGCAGAGTATCATACAATCAGTGAAAATACTCTGCGAAAAGAAATATTAGGCTACGTTCACTTTAAAGGAAAGTTTTTCATTTCGTTGTTGCTAAATACAAAAATGGACTTTCTTAAAAAGACCTTTTTCGAATGGCCAAGAATGATCGCCTCTTTGTTTTACCCATATAGAAATCGCTTCATTTGTCCCTATTTCAATCAGGGCAGTGGTCAGATCATCACTAAAAGAACTGGACTAGTAAGTTCTAGTGAGGTCCCCCCATTGCCCCTTACTCCCCCTCATTTCCCCCCACTAACCCTTTTTTATACGACGGACACACACCCTACCGAAACCATAAGAGTTTGTGTCCAGGGCTACCAAATCCTAAAAGCACAGTTACAAATGAAATTTTAAGAGTTTTTACGGCCTGGGAAAGGTCTTAGGAAAGCCTGGCTTGTCACTCGCAAGGGCCTACGATGGCTGCTCTTAACAACAAGCTGCGCATGCGTGATTCCTGCCGATGCCGCGGATGTGCGCAGTGTGTCAGTGATTTGTCATTTTGAAACAGCTGTTAGCAAAGCTACGACACGACACATCGCTTTTTTCAAATTTCTAATATTTTCCAATCATTTATCAGAATATTGAACAACAGTGAGTATAATTCCTAACAATAAGTGCAGTAGAATAGTTTATTCCAAGTGTGATTCAAAAGTCTTCCTAGGAGGAAAAGAAAAGTGATTCTTTAAGTTGGAACACAGTTGCGTTTTTTTGGCCGCAATCATGGTCTTGCAAGGGCCAGATATTGCCAAAACCTAATTTCTATAATTCATAGCTGCAGTATCACGATTTCCATATATACCTATGACAAAAAATAGTAGTACTAGGAATTCAAAAAGTTCAATTTTCTGCACTATGAAAATGTTTAAAATATTTACTGAGAAAACTTTTTTGCTTGCTCAACAAAAATTTTTGTTGAGTCTTTTTGTTATTCCAGTGAAACTGCTTTGTTAGTGTAACAAAACTGTTTTGTTGACCCAACAAAACTGGTTTGTTGGCTGAACCAAATTCTTCTGTTAGTCCAATGAAATGTATTGTTGACTCTACAAAATTTGTTGGTTAGCCTCACCAAATCGTTTTGTAGGCTTGACAAAATTATCTTTTATTGAAAAATACAGATATTAGAACAGACGAAAACTCAAAATTTCCTCGAAATAAAACTATGGGATAGATTTCTGAAACATTATATCATATTATCTTGGATATTTCTGATATAACACAGTCATATATTAGATGTCTGTCAAAGTTTAACTTCCAGATATTGAGTTTTTGTCTCCTCTAATAAATATCTGTTCTTCTCACTGTTGTTTGTCTTAATAAAGCTGTATTGTTTCTTATTTACATGATATGGAAAGGAATCCGCATGTTAAATTGGGTTCAAATGTTTATTTATATATTCATTACGAATATAGAGTATCAAACTGAAACGCCCATAGGTTAGTATTTTCACTTGAAGGTGTTGATCACTGATCAGCTTTAGCCGTCTACAACTTTTGTGCAAATCGTTTTAAGAAATTTCCAATGGTTCTCGAGATAAACGTGAAAAACCATGATTTTAATGGGGCTTTTATGGTTTTTACCATGGAAGTCAAATTCGCGCCAATTTTCACTATGATTTTCGTAATCATCGCGTCAAAATACATGAGCATACAGAGTTTCAAAAAAATCGGAGGTAAGGGCTTTCCGGACCTTTATCCAATATTTTTCTACTTTTTTCAAAAATCTCGAAAAATATTGATCTGCGATCAAAATGTTGTGCATAAAACTTGTAGATCGCATCGAAGTTCATATTTTTCTTCACACACTTTTTCGCCTTATTTAATATTTTTAAAGAAAAAAGACAAAAATCAATTTTGTTATTTTTCTTCAAAAAATGCATTAGATTTTGAGATATATTAATCAATGTTGAAAGTTGGACCTTGAAAAGGGAAGAGAAATGAGTTGGCACATATTCTGAAGGGCGAGAGGGATGTGGCCCGCACCTCCTCGTAAGGTTTTTCTAGCGCCATATTTAATATGCAATTTAAGTTACTTTAAAAGCAATCTTTACGTTCAATAATTAGATTTTTTCAAATTCAGATATTTTTATTAATTAACTTTTTCCGCTCAGTTTGGTCTATACAATTTTTATCACCAGAGTTCTTAAAGAAAATACAATTTTATTAAGTTTTTTGTTGATTATTTATTCAATATTTGCTATTTATATATTATGATTTAAGATGCTCAACACTAGGACTCCTGTTTGTTTTTTGGGGCCCCTGACAAGGGGGCTTTTGCATGAGTGGGGGAGGAGATGTGGACCCCCCCGCCCCCCCCAAACATTTTTGGACACTCGTATCGGAAGTTTTGAAATTATTTGAAACAGAAAATCTAAAAATGCATTTTTCTTGTTTTTTTTCGAAAAGTGTTAATTTTAGAGAAATAGCGTAGACACAATAAATATATGATTCGATAAGATCTACACATTTTATGGAGAAAATTTTTATCTCAGATCAATATTTTTCGGTATTTTTTTGAACGAAAATTGTTAATAACTTAATTTCTTTCATATGTGGTAAGTTAAGATTATTTATTTACTTTATGAAAAAAGTATCGGTAAAGAGAAACATTGCTAAACTACGGGTAAAAAAAAGATACGAAATTGTTTTTCTTTCTTAATTTTGTACTGGAACCTTATAGTATTAATCGAATCTCTTGAAAAAACGCTAAAATGTGAGAATTTTACGTATAAATATGAATAATAAAAAATAAGCTGCGGTGTCTCTTTTTATTGTAGGATTTTCTTCGAAATTGGGTCAGATTGAAGCTCTTTATATGTAAATAAAATTTCAGATAAAGTTCTGCTCAATATATGCTGCAACTGATTGACTCCAAAAATGTCCCAAATAGAAGCTATTTATGTGAAAATAGAAAAAAAAGATGCAGAGGTAGAATTAATTTTCAATTATTTCTTTTTTCAAAGTGAGAAATGCTCAGAAGATAATTTTATCCAGTGTGGCATCAGCACTTGAATAAAATTGAATTTGAGAATTATGTTTTCTGAAATAAATTTCTTCAATATACCCAAATTATTATTTTGAAAATAAATATAAAGTTTAAATAAGTGAACAATTTTCAGAACCATGTAGAATATCATAAATTTTATCGAGCACGGAAAAAATTATATTTTTAATCTTATTGAAAAATGTCTAAAATATTCATCCTCATAAGTCAACTGTCAGTTAACTTCGATTACATAATTAAATTCTTTCACGTTAATAAATTAATACTGATGACATTTCATAATGTGCATTTCTCTATGAATTTATACTTTTATAAATAATTATACAACCTCATTTACACTTCAATTTTGAGACGTACATCGTCGGGTACAATACTTATTTTTCATCAGTCACAACAATTTTGTTATTTTTTAATTTCAAATAAAAAATTCCTGATTTCAAATTGGATAATTCGGTAAGAATATATTTGAAAATAAGCACAAAGTTATATGATACTTATAAATTAATAAGAGCTGTTGGAATAATTTAAGTTTCGAAATATTCTTACCTCATTTTAAACCAAAATTTCTATAGAATTTCGACGACATATTAAAAAAATTGATTAAATCTTGATCTTCAAGCGTTGAAAGAGAAATATGAAAGGAACTTGAAGGTATAGAAAGGAACCCTTTCAATAACTGTAGGTTGAGCAAATTTTCGTGCTTTTTTTAAAATTCAATCTTAAAAATGATCAAATTTTTATAAAAAAGGTCTTCCCTTTATTCAATAATCAATTATCTAAGACTTTACGTCATTAAATTCGAAAATTAAATTCTCCTTTAAAAATTATGACTACGGCTTTGGAAAAATCAGTAGGGAGTATTTAGAAAAATTAATTATTAAGTTTTTTTTATTGGTAGTGTAAAAAACAGTTTTCTCAGCTCTTTTATAAAATTATGAACCTTCATAAAACTAACGTCTCTAAATCGTATTGAAGGTGTTCGCCAATAATCATCAAGTAATCAAGAAAAGTAAATTTTCTTTGAGCGAAGTTTAATTTGAATGCACTATTTAGAAGAGGCGCTCTGAAAGGTATGCTTGATGGCACTCTCGTTAAATCCTTGACGATTCGATTGCGAGTACCGACAGCTAATTAAATAAAGCGTCCTGACCTTTTTCCGGGAAAACTGCAGTTAGCATCACAGAAGAACCCTGAGCCATTTTTTATTCTATAACTTCAGATAGGGTTCTAGTCGGGCTTTGGTCGGGCTATTCTTGTGTTAAAGCTTCCGGCAGAGTGATATAATAATATTTTTAAAAACTTTTTTAAATCTTTGTCAAAACTTCTAGGCGGGTTAATGCGGTATATACTTGTATTTAGTGTCCGATAATTGCAAATAACTTGAAGATTAGTTTAGATTCATTTTTGTCTGTTGAATCCTGTAAATATAACTATTAATTTAAAGAATAATAATAACAACGATGATAAATAATAAAAAATTTATCTCAAAAAATAAATTAATATTAAAGTCGTTACCATTACTTTTTGCATCAAAATATCTAAAAGTGTAAAGTCTTGTAACAGTTTATATATATGTGAGTGTATACCTCGCAAAATGAAGACATCATAATTTTTTTCTTAATTTAAAATAAATACTATGCGCTTTTAAATATTTTTATGGAAATAATAATTATTAGTTAATATAATCATGAGAATTGGTTTTAATATTCTTTTTGAATTGTGCGCCAAAAGCGAGTACCAGCGCACGCGCATCTCGTTACACATGACCGCATTCTCCGAACGTCTCGTGCCTCGTGTTATAATTACTCCGCGAAATCCCTATCCATTGCAGATGAAATAATATATTTTGATGTTCATAAAGGAATAAAGTTCGCGAAAAATAGTTCGGATTTTTCTGGGAAGTATAGTTTCGGAAAAAAGTAAAGTGATGTATTCCAATTTTTGATGTGTAGTGCAGAGTGATGAGCGATAATTTCTTTAAGTATATTGTGGGATATGATAGAGATTTCGTGAAGTCCATGTGACTGTGATCAAATCCGAAGATTTTTTTCAGATTCGGTCAATCTTTATGCATCAATCTCAGGATCTTATTTGTATGCAAAAATGTAGGCATATATTATGTGCAAATACAGGTACATATACCGATACATGTACCGACAATTCTTTTGTACTAACTCATGCCGACATGAAATGAGATATCGAGTTGAAAGTTTATAAAATTAAATAACAGACATTATGGATCATTTGTCTGACCCTATTATAAATATTAGTATTATTTATACTTTATTACTATTATATACCATATTAGTATCCGACGAGCCGCCGACTAATTTACCGTAAATTCAAGAATACCTAGCAATATAATCCGAGTCTGGGAAGGAAAAATGATTGCTCGACCTCTCCAGTAGCTTAGTGGATCGAGCACCCGACCGGCAATCGGAAAACCTGGGTTCGACTCTCGGCACAGCTAAATAGGATCTTTTTTCACAGAAAAATTTAAAAACTGGTTGCAGTTTTATCCGACGATAAACGTAGCTGTCAACTGTTTCACACAGCTGTCAAATTTATTTGGCTATCGGAAGTCAGAATAAAAAAAAGCCAGGGGTTTTTCTTGGCTTTTCTGTGATTGGTAAAAGGGAAGAAGGGTGATAGGGAAGGAAATCAGCTATCTGGGAAAAGGGTGCACTTTAATAAGATGGGATCTCGCCCGCCTCGCTCGCCCATGCAACGAAATGCGCACAAGTGCACATTCTTGCATTAAGCAAGCATTTAGATTCTTCGAACGATTAGCCGACTGACGATAAATGTTTGTCGCGTCTAGTGTTTGCATTTGCAGCGGCTTACCTTCCTTGCAATGTTGCAACTTTAATGCCTGGACTCTCTTTTTTATTCTAAAAATCTTTTCTCTTCGAATACAGAATCAAAAAGTACGGAAATGGAATGTTATAGAAACTAGTAATATTATACGCACGCTACACAGAGCTCAGCAGCTATCCAAGAATTATTTATACAAATACAAATCGGGTTTGCTATCTTTTAATTTTAAGACCTTCAAATTAATTAAGATTTGATTGAAAAGGCGTTGAATTTCCTATGTCCGACACTGAGAAAAAAATTTAGTAATCGCAAGAAAACCAGTTGTTGAGCTGATTCTGTTGTCACAGCAAAATTTTTGTTATTAACACAAAATTATTTTGGGATAAAGTTCAGAATAGCCCTTACCGCCAATTTTTTCGAAACTCTGTACGCTCATGTATTTTCATTCGCTCATTACAGAAATCATAGTGAAAATTGGCGCAAGTTTGACTTTCATGGTAACAACCATAAAAACACCATAAAAATCATGGTTTTTCACGTTTATCTCGAAAACCATTGAACAATTATGGAAATAATTCCGACGAAAATTGTAGACCTAGTGAAAGTACACATTTTATGTTGAATCCAATTTTTTTAAAAGAGTGAAAGTTTTCGAGATAATCGATGATAAAGATGAAAATTTCATACCTAGCTCCTGCCGAAGACATAAGTATTCCTGTGACCAATCACCGCAGTTATATATTTTTTTACCTAATTTGATTTACGTCTCTCCATGAGACTTTAGAAAGGGGTAGGGGTTTGACCAACATTATTTCTGAGGCCAGACTAAGGGGTGCCATTCCTCCCCCACGAGAGGTTGGAAAGGGGAAGGGGTTTGACCAACATTATTTCTGCGGATAGACAAAGGGGTGCTTTTCTGCCCCACACGAGAAGTTGGAAAGGGGAAGGGGTTTGACCAAAATTATTTCTGAAGATAAAAAAAAAATACATACGTTTTCGGCAGGGGCTAGAAATGAAATTTTCATCTTTCTCATCAAATATGTCGGAAAATTTTGCTCGTAAAAAAAATGAATCAAACACAAAATGTGTATTTTGACTAAGTCTACAACTTTTGTGGACATCTTTTTCTAAATTTTCAATCGTTCTCGAGATAAACGTGAAAAACCATGATTTATATGGGGTTTTCATGGTTTTCACCATGAAAATCCAATTTGCGCCAATTTTCACTGATTTTCGTAATCGCAGTACGTCAAAATACATGAATATACTAAGTTTGCAAAAAATCTGAGGTAAGGGCCATTCAGAACTACACCCAAAAAGTTAATAACTTCATTTCTATTAATCTCCGCGAAAAATCCTTTTCGGACTGAGACACTAGTCCAAGTATCAAGTCAATATTCTTGAATGACCTTTTCGGAAGTATACCCCATTTCCCTCCTGCTTTATCGTAGAATCGAGTGTTTCAAAATAAAATAAAATTTGGCAATAGCTTCTTCTACCTAGCATTCAGGTTGGAAGATAGGATGCCTCTTTGCTGAGCTATAACCGAGTTAATAGCATTCTTCGGAGGAAGGAGGGCGACTACATTGCACCACTTTACGACGATACGAGTGACGAGGTGTATAAGGTATTTGGTGATAAAACTTGCTCGTCGGCATAAAATTTTATTGGTCAAGAACATCGGTGCTGTTCGCACCATCCGAAGACTGGAAGTAACTACAGTGCGAAAACGCGGATTAATCGAGCCTGTAATAGGAGTGAAGTTCTATTCCTCATTTATGTCTTCCGGTATAATGTAATTTCCTCTTCAATTCTAGGTGTTCTTCAATATTTTTTCTCAATGTCATTCTCTTTCGTAATTTGCCCTCACCTACTTTTTAGCGTGACGAAACTTTGCAATAAATCTACATAAACGTGAGACTTAAGTCATAAGGGATCAAAAGATGACTCACTGGCCTACTTATCACACCTTTAGCAGGATGTGTCCTTCTCTTGCGTCAACGCATCAGCGTACCTACTACAGTTAGATACAGAACGAATTGGACGACATTCTAGTTACATGAAACTGAAAGTTTCAAGAGGCGTCCGGTACTTACTTGCACTAAGAGTCTTTCAAATAATGTTGCTTAAAAGCAATCTTATGGTGGATCAAGGAGGATACAAATTAACGTCTTCTACGTTGTGATATCCCTTATTACATAGCTTAATTGAATTAATGATTCAGATGAATTTCGTTGTCGGTTTTTGATACGTGATAGGTGATTCGCTGCAGTTGAGGGACCGGGAAGAAAGCGCATTTCGCAAGCAAGTCGAGTAAATACTCCTATCTCTGAGAAAAAATCGTCTGAACTAATAACATTTCAGCTAATTGCGTCACTTGATACAATAAAGTACAGTCTCGTAATTTCGTACATATCGTTCATTTCTTTAAGATTTGCCGTAATGAATTTTCACTCAGCAATACTAATAATGAACATTGTTTTAGAAAAAAAAAACAATTTAAAGATTAGCATCCATAATAACCTTCCAACCACAAAAAAAAAATGAGAAAACGGAAAAACCTTTCTTGAAAGTCCATTCAAAATTACGTGCTCTAAGTTAATGCACACAAATACCTATTTCAACCACTAGTGAGAATTTTTTTATTTTTTATTTCACAGTAAATATGGAGGTATCGTTTCTCCTGAAATTAAATTCAATTAAGCTGGATACCCAAAACTAAGAGCAAATATCGCCACTCCTTTTGGTGCCGTAAGGCGCAAGTTTTCTAACATTTTATATTCATGGCGACCAGCTGTTCACTGAAATTCCAGACATGCGCAGTAAAAGTTATTTTGCACGCATGCGCCAAGCGTAGCCAATAGCTAATCATCCTGATCGCCATGAACAATACAGAAGTATAGAAAACATGTGCCCTAAGATGATAAAAAAAGTGGCGATATCTGCTCTGAGTTTTGGGTGTCCAGTCTAATTGATACGAAAATCTGTATCAATATAGAGAAACAAAATACTGTCACATTCTTGGATCATTGTTTTGCAGATCAAATTGATACCTTCAGATTGAATGTGTCTAATACAGGTCAAAATATGGGTTCGTCCATATAAAACAGCCCACTTTGTTGCTTGTCAATAGGGGTCAACTTCAGACAGAATTCACTTTGAAGTTGACCCTTTCTGACAAGCATCAAAGTGGGCTGTTTTGATGTAGACGTACACATACATATGTAGTTCAATAGTACGTTTTTTTTATAAGCTTCTAGAAAAAAAATTCTTACCGTGTAATGAATAATAATATTCTTTTCTTTTCTGACAAAATGACGGATTTCTGGTATTGAGAAGAAATAATTTACAGCAATACTTGTCTTACTACAATCATAAAATGAATTTGTCAAAAAATTAAAAAATTGATCAATTTTTGTAAAAGGGAGGTCTATGACAACTTACAATTTTATATTTCATTGACAAATAACATTGTTGAGCTGATATGTGCTATAAAACCTGTTGTATATATCATTTAATGGTTCAGAAATATTTTTCCATAAAAAATTATATAAATAAGATTATGACAACTTTCCTTTTGCGAAAACTTATTGACCTTTTAATTTTTGGAAAAATTTATTTCATAATTGTAGGACAAGTATTGTTAAATTTTCTTATTTCCAATACTGGAAATATTGTCAGTAAAGTATGTAATATCTTCTGACAATTACATAATTTTAAAAAAAATGTCTGCATTTGAATCTTTATTTTGCAAAACTGACAAAATATGAAGATCACATGTCACCCTGATAAAGGATTTACTTCATTGAACAAAGGAATAAATACAATTGTAAAAAAATAAATCTAAAAACGGTAAAAGGTCATGTTTTTGGCCTAAGAACCTATGTAGCGACCTCTAATTATTTTAAAAGATCTAACAGCAGTGGGGGATCATCTTCCAAAGAAAAAAAAAATTTCCGTTTAAGTCTTAGCAAATAAAAAACCAAAAAAAAGCTTCTTGAGGCACCCTGTTTAAATTATTGAATTTTATTATCATTCCATACGTGATAAATTTATTACTTTTTCTTATTCAACGAATTTTCAATCAACTTCAACTTCAAAATTATCTGTAGGTATTTAACGCAATTCATGGTCAATATTCGTTAATAAAATTTATTTAATTACATTTATTTCATAAAATTACCTAAATTGAGAAACAATCATTTCACATTTAATTCCACTCCTTCTTCTACTTCATTCACATAATTAACACTCTGAAAATAGTGTATGTTAACAAAAATAATGAGTTTTTGAGGTTACTTATCTTCAAACTTCCTGAATGTTTCAATTTTAACTTTTTAATATACTTTTCCTATTGGATTACATGTCAGCTTTTTCTGTGTTCTGCTTATGGTGCATGAAAAACTTGATGAAGAATGAAGATTCCATTTCGATCTTAATAGAAATTTCAAAATAGAGTCACTAAGCTTAAGATTTGTTCCAATTTGCAGGGCTGACAATGATTAACATTAAGATTTCTTTTAATTGAAGAATAAACGGTTACCTGAACTTATCAAAGGATATCTGTTTTCTGTTTAAATAATATTGTTCGAAGGATATTTGTGAAATTAGAAATTCTCAGATATGTGTGATTGTTTGAATTATTTCCTTTTCATATTTGAAAGTTATAATAATCACAGAAAAAAACAGAAGTTAAAGTGTGTTGCAAATAAATTTTTAAACGTTTAAAAATTGAACGGATTTCGGCGCAAGTTTAACCGAGGTTAGGAGAATAATTCTGACGTCATCGTATAACTTTACGCTGGAATGAGCAAGCTGGGCTAGAACATAAAATCGGTAACAAATAAATAAATCTTCACTGAAATAGATTGGACTCTTTTTAAACTAACTAGAACTAATTTTACACCACTTAGTAAAAAGCAATTGACACCTGGAAATCGACATTTTGCTCCAGTTTAATGATTTAAAACGACGGTAGATAGCGCTGGCGTCGTGACTCTCGCTACTTTCAGAATAGAAATAAGACATTATGAAGCAAAAGATTACCAAAGCAAATTCAAAAACGCGAAATCTTCTTCGTTTCATGTCAAGTTCAACCGACAAGGTTAATTTCTGTTGCAGCGAATCTTCCACCTGGAATTGATGTAAACTTTGTATTTTGTTTTTTCTGTGATCTGAATTTACATACGACAAAGTAAGGGTTCCAGGCTTGGATGTTGTTCACTATACTTTTCACGTAAATTAAAACTTGATTATATTAAATCCATAGCTTCATTTCTGATAATTTCAATTACAATTTTCAAAGATAAAGCTTGTTCTGTAATTGGTGATCATTCCGAAATTGGTACGTTCACTTTACAACTAGAGAACCTTTGCACAAAACTAAACTGAAAATCCAATATAGTTCAATTACCACCTGGAATTGCATTGGAATTTGGAATTAAATCTCGACACTTTGAAGGAAGTTAATAAAAATTGATTGAATTCTTGAGTGGATAATAAACGCTTCAAAGAGATCTTGAAGAGGAGAACAAATCACGCGAGTCTGAAATTCCTTTCTCTCGTAAGAGAATATTTTAAAATGAAAGCTCTTTATTTACTTTGAACTGGGTTTAACAATGAACATGGCATGTGTGGAGCACTTCAATGACAATCGACTTTGTTTTCAGCCAAAGTCTTACGAGTTTGGATACGCGGTGAAGGACGTAGCCACCGGAAATGACTTCGGGCGACGGGAGACCAGCGACGGCGAAACAGTTCGAGGGGAGTACAGGGTCCAACTTCCGGATGGCAGAACGCAAATAGTAACGTACACAGCAGATTGGAGAACCGGCTTTCATGCTGACGTTCGATACGAGGGTGTTGCGACATACCCTGACCAGTACAACACGAACAATAACGGCTATAATAACAACGCTGGAGCTGATGCCAGTGCTGGTGCTGGATACGATTTCCAAAGGAACAACATCGACGGTGGTTATAACACAGGTAACTTTATTATCAAGTTATATGAACTCTTTCTGGCAGGTCATTTTGTTTTGATATAATATTTTAATTAAACCGTCGCTGCAGAATCAATAAAGTATAATACTGAATCCATTCTAAATCTGGTAAGTTCTATACTGCAAGTCGTGGAATCTCTCATGAGGGGAACCTACAGCCTTCCGAATTTTGTTTGAATTCATACTCCTGTCAGTAATAGTAGTAGTATTGCCTTCATTTGTCAGCCGAGTGGCCTAGAAAAATTCGTCTTCATAATATATATGATCTCAAATATAGACCTACTTATACTGCACTCCCTCATACAGTTTTACCATCTCCTTCTCTTTCTTTCCTACTTTTACATTTGTTTTACTTGACCCCCCTTCGCATGCTCTATCCTTCTCTTTTATTTGACGACACACCCCCTTCTTTACATAACTCACCTTGCACTCCCTCACAACTCCCTCAACATTTTGTTCTCTTTCTTTTCATTCTATGCTCCCTCATACATGTTTAACATCTCCTTCTCTTTCTTTCCTACTTTTTATTTATTTTACTTGATCCCCCTCCAGTCGCTCTAATTTCCTTACCTCTAATTTACATCCTTCGGCGAGAAACTAACAATTTTTCAATTTTTACTTATAGTCTCTAACGTATCCTTCATCTTCTTACTGACATCAAACTATTTACAACTTTTTCACCTACCTCTTCCAAAAACAACTTTTGCTCTATCCTATCTGTCACTTGTCTCTTTCACTGCTTCCTAAAATCTCATTTCACTCCACCGTCCACCTTTCATCCTTACCAAAAAACTTACTCTTACCTTTGCTTTACTTCTCCACCCTTCTCCTGCCCTACTTTTTCCTTACTTCCATCTTAGATTATTCGACGAGCTACTCATATTTTTTACTTGTTACGTGGACCCCTTCACAAAACACCCCCTCACATCCATCTCTCATCTTAACTAGAATGTTCATAATTCATCGAATTTTTTAGGTTTTTTGCTTACTGTCTCCAATCTTTATTCATTGAACTCACTCTGTATTCCGCTCCCTTTCAGCCTATTCACTTCGCTCTGCTCTTTTTACATCCTTCAATTCAACCCCCTCCACTTTGCTCTGCTTTTAAACTTTTCCTCCATCACTCTTCACTGTTCTTCTTACCTACCCTGTTTTTTCCAGCTTCTTCCTCTTTTCTTCTGCACCCCCTATTCCAGTCACCTCCGTTTTTCCTTTTTCCTCATTTCGCTCCCCAATCGACTTCCACCTGCACCCGTCTTATCATTATCGTCTTTCCTCCTTTTCTATATTTCATCTCGGACAGAGACGCGCACCAAACGCCAAACACCCAGCTGTTTCCAGCAACCTGTCTTCCTTCCTCTTGTGGAATCGCGGTACGTGCTCTTCTCTTATTATCCTTCGTGATTTTTGATAGTGGATGTGCGTGTCGTGCCTTCAGTGTATTTCCTGTATATCCTTGTTCTGACCACATACTTCTTTCCCTCTCTGACTTCACCCATACGTGCGCAAATTCTTCTCCCTTCCTTTCGTTTCTCTCTTCGTCTCTTTCTTGGCGCATCCAGTCCACTGCTCTTGTCTTCTTAATCTTAATCGGCAAGTATCCACCACCGCTACATCTGACCGTCGGTTCACTACCAAACACGTACCGGATATCCTATTCTTTCCATTCAGGGGCGCAACAACTCCGGTGTCCTGGGTGTCAGGACACCCAGGCAGTAGGTCGAGGACACCCACTGGCAATATGTGTGGCTGTCCAAATTATTGGAGGGATCAAAAATGAAAAGGTTTGAATAAAATTTTTTTGTAACACTGTTAAAATTATTTTAAAATGGGATAGAAATAATAAAAATATACACATATAATTTATATTTCATTTTGAAAGAAGTCTGAAAATACTCAAATTTCAAATGTAGCAGGTATAGTTCGATCGATATTAGTTCTGCTTAAATAATATGCAGCGAATTTTCGACCGCTACATTTGACACTCAATATAGGGACCTGATCTATCTTTCCGAAAGTGCTGTCGCCACCAAAAATTGCGGCGACTCTGGCAAAAGTGAGGTGAGCAAAGCTCGAAATTCATTGTAAACAGTTTAAAATCGATTAAAATTATAAATGTTCTGATAAGTCCTAAAAATTTTAAACAAATTTTAATGCGATTGAGAACAAATTTATGTATGATATAAGAATTATTCGAAATTTGTAGGACTTAGGAGAACATTTATAATTTTAATTGATTTTGCACTGTTTCCAATGGATTTCGAGCTTTGGTCACCTCACTTTTGCCATG